>JACEGR010008064.1:0-41349 GCA_014170235.1 Listronotus bonariensis
CTAGACTATTCTACTTATTATCTTTACAAACTACTAAAACCTAACTTATACTCTACTGTTATATAAGGGTGCTACGATATAACAATTTATACTTGTCAAGCATGGTAAAGATAGGAATTTAGGTGTAATTTTAGTCATTATTTTCATAATTTCAATTAAAACAAATATAAACCCAATAATCACCGTTAAATGTATTTCTTTTGAGATAGTTTTTAAGCGATTTAAAAATGCGTGTTTTATAAAGTTACTCTTTGTCCTCGCGGAGCGAGAATTATATCAATAATTTCGTGTTCCTAAAAAACGATTCTTTTTATAAACTGTAATTTAAAACACTAATTTTTGGATGCACAAATTATGAAAAAAAAAGGTTTGTTTGTATTGTTTTTTAATTGTCTCCATTGGGTTTATTTTGCATACCTATATATTTGGACCAAAAAGTTCGTTGGACCAGTGGTGCGCTGGACAACCACAATAAATTTTAAAATTAAAATGTAAAAGGTGTACAGGTACACCCTTGATATGACAGTAGGTATTCTGTCTGCGGCCTTTATAGACAAAACTTCATAAAAGAGAGTAGGTGGCTTTAATGTGTGTCCATCGGATAACCAGCAGAAATACGTAACTAATTAATAATTTTTAAAAAATTATGAATTCGTGAATGTTTTAAGTGGGTTTAGGAAAGTTGTGCTCCATTTAGTCTTTCCTGGAGGCGAGATTAGTTAGTTGCTTGTGTTCCGAGAAACCGAAATCTGTTCATTTTAAAATGATTTTCTCTTTGATGCGATTAAAAACAGGAACGAGTGGTGGCTTGAATAAGCAAACGTAGAAGCCATATGTGGCAAAATTAATAAAATTAAAAAAAACTTACTGACTGAGACTTACTTTAGCCCTATATACCTAATTTTAACTAGTCCGTACAATTCAAGAAATAATCACACTTCTCTATAGACTATTTTACCTATTATCTCTACAAAATACCAAAAGCTGACTTATACACTACTGTGATTTAAGAGTGCTACCATATAACAATTTATACTTGTCAAGCATCGTAACAATATGAATTTAGGTGTGTTTTAAGTCACTATTTTACTAACTTTAAATTTTAAAAATCTATAATTAATAATTACCGTTCAGTTTATTGCCTGTTTGATAGTTTTTAAGTGATTTAAAGGGGCGTGTTTTATAAAGTTACTCTTTGTCCCCATGCGGGGACAATATTAATAATTTCATGTAAGTTAAAAACGCCTATATTGAACAACAAACTGCAATTTAAAACAATAATTTTTGGGAACACAATTCATTGAGAAAAAAAGGTTTGTTTGCGGGTTTTTTTATTGTCTACTTTGGGTTTGTTTTGCATATATATTTGGTCCCAAAAAGTTCGTTGAACCGGTGGTCTGCTGGACAACCGCAATAAATTTTAAAATCATAATGTATATGGCATAGTGTGTACAGTGTACACCCTCAATAGGACAGTATTCTTGGTAAATAATTGAGACCCATTGTTTCTTTCTATCATAACTGCGGCCTTAGTAGAGCAGGTTTCGTAAAAGGGAGTGGGTGGCTTTAATGTGTGTTCTTCGGATAACCAGCAGAAATAAGTAACTAGTTAATAATTTTTAATAAATTCTGGATCCTCGGAAGTTTTAAGTGGGTTTAGTTTTTCCTGGAGGCGAGATTAGTTACTTGTTGTGTTCCAAAAAAACAAAAACCATAACTGTTAATCTTAAAGAGTTTTTCTTTGAAGCGATTGAAAACAGGAACAAGTTGTAGCTCGAATAAGCATATTGGTAACTTAAAAAAAATAGGTAAAGTGAAGATACAAATAATTTAAAGATTATGGGTCAATAAACGTTCTTCGAAGAGCAAAAGCATGTTAATGAAAATATAACAATAACTTACATAATTACGGTGATTATTTTTTCTGTAATTTATAGCTTCTTAAATAGTTTATGGCCGCCATCTTAAAAATAAACAATATTTTGTAATATGTCGTTAGAAAGAAAGGAATTTTGGTGTAGAATTTAAAAATAAAATAAAATATGGGTGGTTCCATTTAAAATGTTTTAAAACGTTTCTAATTGTCTCTCATCAATTACTTTGAAAACTTAAATAACGAAATGGAAGTGATTTATTAAAGAAAATGAAATATATTATTAACTGTACAAGTGAAATAGGTCATTCTTTTATTTCCACAGCCTACTTTGCAAAAAAATATATTTAAAGCAGAAATATGGACTAAACTGGATTTTCTTTAAAAGTATTATCTGGGCGCCATTCAAAAAACTAGGAACTTGTATTTAAAATAAAAAAGTTGATGGTACTTCCGGTTAAATCGGAAGTGATTTTATGGCTGTGATAATTTCAAACAATGTCAAATTATGCTATAATAATACTGATAAATTTTTATAAGTCTTTCTGAAAAACTAATAAAACAAAATGAGAGGTAACAGGATCCTGTGTCACACGGTATAGTTGGTCCCAGAACAGATGGTCCGCTGAACAACCGCAATAATTTTTAAAATCAAAATGTAAATGGCGTAGTGTGTACACTCAGGATAGGTCAGTATTTTTAATATCATAACTGCGGCCTCAGTCAACTAAGTTTCGTAAAAGAGAGTGGGTGGCTCTAATGTGTTTCCCTTGGATAACCAGCAGAAATACTTAAGTAATTATTATTTTTAATAAATTATGGTGGTTAAGATCACAAAATAAATGGTTTAGATTATATGAGGGCACTAGTTTCAAAGTGTACAATCTCTAAAGTTGGATTTTTATGTCATCTTCAATAAAAATAAACAAGAAACTTTGTTGAATTAACAAAGTATAAATGGAAATTTATACTTTAAAACTACGCTCGTCATATAACGTATATTCTTAATTTATACTGTAAGCATTAAAAAAAAACAAGTGCTATCAGACAGTTTAAAGTTCAAAAGATATCCCTCGCACAACCAATCTCTTGGACAACTAGTTACTTGGGTAAATAAAGTAAGTACTTAGTATTTTTTAATAAATTATGGTGTTTTAGATCGCGTTTAACCTATATTTGACTATGAACCTAAAAAATACAAAAATAAACTGTGTTCTTGTAAAATATTGACTAAGAATGTTAACACAAATATAAACAAACTAACCTGAAAAAAAAGTATTGGATCTTAAAATGTTAGATGTGGTTGCCATGTATTTTAGAATATATCTAGTGTTCCTAGTATAAAATGAAATCAAGATTTACCAGGCTTGATCGGTGGCTAAACGTATAAAGGTCGGGCCACACATAACCGCACTGAGTCCGATTTCACGGTGAAAGTGGGGCAAATTATTTCGCAAAAATTCAAAAGAACTTTTTATACTCTCAAAAATTTACAAAGCATTTTTGTTAGGCTAAGTCTACTGTTTTATGTATGTATATCTCTTCGTTTAAACAAATTTTCCTACTTATCAATGTATCCTTCTTTCCAAACTTTAAGTGTAGTGTAGGTATAAGTCGGCCATACATAACCGCACCGATGTCCCACAAGACCCGCATCGTAGCACGGCCGTGTTTCGTACGGTCTGAAACATGCCCAGCAAATGGTTATATGTGGCCAAACCTGAAAACTGGTTACCTAATTTGTAAAGATTTAATTTATAATCAGGTGTAATTTAAAGCGTGGTATAATTCACTCATATTACTGCAGTTTGATTAGATACAAAATTTTTGCACCGCATTCCCCTACATTTTATCGGTGAAGCGCACGGCTACGGGCACGTTGCGGCTATGTGAGGCCCGACCTTAACAAGTTGCATGAATGTGCCAGTTTTTAATGTGTTGACGTATGACAACTGTTCCTTCTTTTATATTTTCATTGATTAAATTTATCCATAAACAAATTATGTTTAATATAAGCATTTTTTTTCTGGATTTTGTCTACCAACCTATTTGATCTTCACGGTGTAAATTATATTCTGTCTTAGTTACATATGCGTGATCTAAGTTAAATAAAAATAAGGTCCTCCTTTCTATAATTCTAAATATTCTACTCTAATGTTGTTTTCTCCCGCCACTTTTAACTTTTTTTTCTTGTCTTTTGGCTTTTGGCATTAGCCATACAGCCAGTCACAAGTATTTAAGAGTAATTAAAAACAAAAATAATAGAAAAAAGCTTAATCTACATAAAAAGACTGGGACACTCGCTTCACGCCCTGGGGTTTGTCAGAGCGACTTTAAAAAGACACACAAAGAGGACCACTAAAAAAGGAAAACATTTAAGGAAAGATTAGGAAAATAAGTTATACAAATCAGTTAGTTATGCATTAATTTTAAAAAAATGGGAAGAGATGGAAAAAAGGATAAAAATTAAATTGTTAATTTTCTTATAGTTTTAAATTAATTTTAGCTAAGTAAGCTATAAGTATGGCATATATTTTTACATCCTGTAACGATAAAAGATGTAGAATATTAAATGGGGTATTAACTTTACATTTGTGTATTAAAGTTTTGACAAGTGTATCAATATGCTCAACATATTTTTGACATTCAAAAAATATATCACTTTTAACTTATACTACCTATTTTTGTCTTATCTTTCACCTTAAAGGGGCCCACCAATTTTCCAGGGTGGCCACCCCTGGCCCACCCTAGCGTCGCCGCTGACGCCAATGGTTATTTCGTCACTTTCGACCGTCATATCCCCTTTAAGAGCCGTATGACCAAGGGCGCATTTGGGATCGGCGCCCGGTAAAGACATGCGCAATAAGCAAGACCTTATCAAAACTAAACTTAAGGAACAAATTCGTTTGCCAAGGTCACAAAATGAGTAAAGTTTACCCCAATTTTGTCGAATCTTAATGCGCCCCAACTCGTCGAAGCGCGGCGCGGCGCGGTGTGTGTCGCGAACCGATAGGAGAAGCGACAGAACTCTTGAGCTGTGCGTTGGTACGCTGCGCTGTCTCAAAATAATGGACACGTTTAAAAATTTTAATGTTTTAATTAGTTGTAAATGTTCAGTCTTTTATAAAAGCATTATTAGTAATAAAATACAAGTAAAGTTTTAGTACACAGTTTTATTATTCTTTAAATTTTAAAATAAAAAACAGCAGTAAAGAAAAACAAATTAGGAAATTAAATAAATTTCCTCGAAGTTGATACAATTAGTTAAAAAAAAACCTTTCCATAATATTAAAATATCCAGGGATTCTTAAGCATGAAATGGGGATAATCACATTTTCACATTTTTACATGATTGACGGAGGAAAGTTTATAAATTTATTTTGGGAAAAATAACAAAGTCCCATGTCAAAATTAGATGAAAAATATATGTTAAAATTTTGTTTTTATATAAAAAGGTAAATTTTAAGTAAAAACACGGATTTGTATTTAAACCCTATGTTTATATACTGAACTTTTACAAGATTGATCGTTATTGCTTTAAAAACTCATGGTAAGTATCAAAATTCTCAATATTTATTACAGGGTGTTATAAAATTTACTTTAAATGTTTTAGGGCGTATGCACCCTATTCGAGCTAAAGCTATCGTACAGTTAAGCATCAAATTTTTAGAATATTTTTTAACCTGGTTATTATTATACCTCGTTATGATACCTAAATGTTTATCTTTTACCCCTCAATTAATTTTGCAAAAGTAATATTAAAGTCAGTTAATCAGTTTTAATAATACATTTTTTTTATTTTTATTCAGATCAACAGTATTTTTTAGTAAGTTTACCCCATTTTTGAGACGCGAAAAGGGGCATAGTTCACATCTACCGGTCTCCTTAAGAACTTATTTTATGGGATTATGATAAAATAGTTTTGACCGGAAGCCCCTGACCTTTTGTTTAGGGGTTGCAATCTTCTCTTTTTTTTATCTTTGGACAAACCACGAAGGCTAAAAGCCTAAATACTAACGTACCGTGGGTGTCTTAGAAGATTTGGGGGAAAGGAAAGACCTCAGCGGGCAGCAGGTTCCACATTCTAGAAACTCTAGGAATAAAAGAACAAAAAAGTGGGGCCTGTCCGGTTGGACCGTATAGGGATGCATACGCGCGGCACCACGAGTTTCTCTGTTGGGAACCGTGAGTGAAGGAACTATACTGGATAATTCTCTTCATAGTAGAAGCCATGGAAGTACCCATAAAAAAGCGATAAATCCCCCACAACTCGACGATGGGCAAGAGAGGGAAGCCTCTCTGTAAGTGAAGGATCATTAATGAGACGAATAGCTCTTCCTTGAATGGAATCAAGAATGCTTAGGGTTGTGAAGGACGCCATGCCCCAGATATGAGAACAATATTCCAAGAGAGGTCGGATTTGGGACACATATAAAGTGTATAAATTAGAAGGGGAAAAATACTTTTTGGCTCGAAAAAGAATTCCAACCTTTTAGAAGCTGCCGTCTCTGTATGATAAGTATTTTTTGTTACATAACCTAAATAAAAATAAATTATTATTTTATATTAAATATTTTATAAATTTATGTGCTTTAAAGTAATTTTAATTTAATTATATTATGTTCTACCTGATATCTTAGGGTGAAAAAAAATGTCCATCGGACAACCAGTCTTTGGAAAACTGTACGATTCTCCGTAGAACAATTTGATTGTCCCTAAGATGTAGAATTATGGCATAATGATTGACAAGATAGTTAGCTCTTTTAATAGTGCCCCTACCTGTTGATTCTGGTGTTGTGATATGGATTTTGTGTACTAGGGTGGAGTAAAATTATAAAAGAAAAAAATTCTTAGCCTGGGGTTGGAATTTGTCACTTGTCACAATTTTTTTAAGTTGTATTACTTACCACCTTAAGGTGGCCCACTTATTTTAAAAATAAATTAAAATAAACATGTTTGACCGCAATTTTTTTCTCTTTTAATATTTAGAATCATTATTCTTTTGATTAAACGAAGCTTGTTATGTTTTTTTTTGTAATTACAATAATGGTCCTTTTTTCTTATAACTTCTAATTGGTATAAAAGAAGATATTTTTAAATGTTAAAAAACATATTAATTTTCAAAAGTTATGGGCCACCTCAAGATGCAAAGTAATACAACTTTTTTTTAATTTTCCTGTTTATTAAGTGATAATTTTCACCCCCATGCAGAGTTTTTTTATAAAAAATAATAATAAACCAAAATTTTCTAATTTAAATGATGATTAATTATTAACGCATATTTTTAAGAAGCGAAACTATTCCGTCAAAACGAAAACTTTAAAATAAATATTTTTCTCTAAGGATAAACTAGGCCACATCTTTGCTAAACCAAGCCATTTTTGACCGCTCTAACAGGGTCCAAGAGCTATCAAACATTTGAACATCGACCATTCTATTAATGGCGCTCACGGGAAATCTGGAGGATCGGGAAGCCATATGAGAAATTCCCTGTAGGAAAAGGGACAATTAACTAAATTGTTCTTTAGTCTTTCAAAAGAAAAGTAAAGTAAAAAGTTCCAAAATAATAATGAATAAGTATTTTAAAATAATATTTTTTTTACTTTTTATTACGTGGATATAAGCATATTATAAATATACAAGGTGCCGGTATATTTTTAAATAAAATAGTTAGGAGCGACTTTCACCCATTTGTTTACCGTATATAAAATATTTTGGTCTATTATATTTCTTAAATAAAGTTATTGCGATCGGCTTACCAAAAAAAATATGGTTATGGCTTGATTAAATTAAAAATAGTAATTTATGTAACAAGCGCATAAAGAGATACTTTTTTGTAGAAATAATACTAAAACGGTATAAATTCCTTTTCAGTTTCTTAGTCATTTAAATTTATTATTACTATTAACTTAATAATAACTTCTAATAAATTTATTTGAAAACTGTCAAATTTTAAAACTAGTGACACATGAACCAAAAAAAAAAGATATTTAAGTTTATTGTAGTAGGCATTGAAACAAAACACTTATCCAAAATGTAAAAAGAAGGTTCGAAGTGTTAAAAAGTTACTTTTTTAACACTTTATGTAGTGTTCTAGAATAAAGTACTTTATCTTCATGTTAACGAGAAAGAAACAGCATTTTTTTAACGGACGTGAAAAAAAATATAGGATGTCTGTCTCTGTATAATGTAATCTTTGATTTTTTTGTTCTGTATGAGAAAACTAATATATTTCCATTGATTATTATAAACTTTTATAAATAATTCCGTAAAAAAGAATAAAATTTTAAATTTAATTTTTTTTTATTCATTCTGTATTATTTAAAGATAAATATTTTATTAACATACATTAGTCTGTGTGTAAAAAAATGGGCTTAAGAATATACAGGCTGTGTCAAAAATTATAAGGTTATTTATTTAAGTTAAATATAGCCTTGGCCTTATTTTTGACGATAATTAAAAAAGAATTTTTAACAAGCAGTCGTAATGTTTCTACAAAATAAAATAAAAAACTCTTTACTGCTTGTAATGTACTCGACATAAATAATTAGTTTTCGGCAAATCTTTTAAAGTCGGCAAAAAACAGAAGCGACTTTAAAGATTTTTTGTTTTCCTATACATTTAGAGAAATATAAAACAGAAGTTACAAATACTTACTAAAATAAGGCACAATCGATTTAAAAGCAAGTAATTAAATATTTAACAACAAGAACTACTTCCCGCACAAACGAGAATTGCGTTTGAAACCTACCCGAGTCCGACACAGTATTAAGGCTAACACGATTATGGCAAAAAAACAATTTACATCATTTACTACGCTCAAACTAACCAGAACTATCTTTCATTCCTTTTTTAATAGAGATAGTAGATAAAGCCAGACACTGACCGTTGACTTTTTTCTACTCACAAAACCTTGTCGAACATATGAAACCACAACGAAGCCATCGGGTAAAGATCTTAGTCCGGTCAAATATGGGTAAAGTTAAGTATTGACTAATATTGATTTTAACCCAACAATATGTGTTTCGGTTGTTTCAGGAGAGCAAACTGTTTTTATATTAAAAATATTTATATTTAAATGAATTTCTATTCATTTCTAAGCAGTTAAATTAATTTATTGCATGACAAAATCTATTACATCGAGACTAAATTCGCGGCGTTCCTAAAAAAACTGATAAATGAAATATCGATGGATTTAACAATAATTTCCTTGTACCGCAACGGTTGCTTCTGTCGAACACAGTTAGATCTGAATATGCAACTTTTCCCACTAGCCAAAGGTATTTCTTTCAAAGCTAATTGAGATCACCATCCACAGACTGGTTTCGAAATATTTTGGTTCTTATAAATACGGTGCGAAAAGTTGCGATAACAAAAAACGCAAAAAAATTCATATGAAGCGGAAATATCGAATAAACGTAGTAGGTTAATGCCCATCACATCCTCTGTCGGCAGAGTGAATAACTAAGCGAACCTAGGTCCATAAACCAATACTTAACGAAGAAAATATTCTTACGAAGCAGTCGTAATCATTCTACAAAATAAAAAAGGAAAGATCTTTTAACTGCTTGTAATTTTCTTAAACTTCAAGGTTGCTTCTGTCGAACATCTTTAGATCAAACTCATAATAGACTCGAAGCTGTTAAAGATGGGTCCAAAATTAATTCATTCTGAAAGCGATGCCGCCAAGTACACAAAAAATGATAAAGTAAAGAAACCCTTTTGTGAACAATGATTTATTGCAGCAAAAAATATTTAACCCGACGAGTTTCTAGTACCACGCCACGTGCCACCGGTTTTATAGTAGGCAGAGGTGAAATAAGAGAATGTTTTGTAAGTGTACGTGTTTTAGCAATGTCTTTTTTATTATTTATCTAAAAATATGTATTTAGGCTCTGTCCGAGGCTATGTGCATTCGAAAAGGTTTGTTTACTTTATCATTTTTTGTGTACTTGGCGGCATCGCTTTCAGAATGAATTAAATATGGGCCCATCTATAATACTACGCGCGGGGATAAATCGTTCGTAGATATAGCCATTTGAACTGGACTTCTATTGCGGTCGCTATTATTTTCTTTGATATTACTCATATTAGGCGCTCTTGGTTCATTGTCTCCATTCGCTTCGCGCCGGGAGACAACACAACCTCGAGTTAAAATCTAGAACTTTTTTCCCTTGTATAATAAATAACTATTTTTTAAAATATATTTATTTAAATTTCTAAATATGGAGTCTGACATTTTTCGTGACAAAACCGTCTGTCTTACTAAATAAATATTCGAAAGAAAACAGGAAAAGAAAGCCTTTCTGCTAGGATATCACGTCAACTTTACTTCTGCAAGACCCCACAACAAAATAACAATTACTTTACGAAGATGTCATCAGTTTAACTCGGTTAGGTTTTATTGGATAAAATAGACGACGCGAACAAAATTCGAAGAAAGCTCCTATGAAAATAGTGCAATCCTAGATGTCCCAAAATTCACCGGGTGAGGTAGGCGTTGTCAAACCCAGTTATGTCTTCATTTGTAAAAATAAAATTATAAACTTTAAGTGAATATAAACTTTTAAATAATTGTATTCAAGTCAAATAGGGATATCCATTTTTGGCTCAATAGAGATAAGGTAAAATATTCTAAAATTCTATTTCATTTCAAAACTTTGTATTATCAAGTATTTATCAAAATTTTGTATGTAATTTTTCAGCTTTCTACAAATTCATTTTGTCCAATTAAAAAAAAACATAAACATAAACTTGTTTGCGAGTATAAAAAGCTTTTGTTAACACAATCAACAATTTATTCCTCGGCAGATACAGGGTGTCCTTACTTATACATAACTTCGCCCTTGTACAAGATACAAAATAAACCTAAAACATCAAATGTTTTTTGGAAACACTCTATTTATTGACAGTACTAATTGACATACAAAGTGTCTCGAAAACCTAATTTTCATTGTCAAGTAGATTCCTTTAAATGGAACACCCTGTATATTTTAACACATTTTGCCTCTGTTATAAATTTTACATCAAAAATATATTACACACCATATGTCAATTATGGCTGGTTTTTAAGATATCAACATCATACTGATATACTCACATTAACAATTAAAAGTGAAAATGTGTGGAAATAAAAGAATTCTTTGGTTTAGAACGGAAGCTTTCACCACCCACACTGAATTCAGTGTTCCATTCTCGCCGAGTACAGATCCCTGAAGATGGCTCGTGCAATCGTGGGCAAAACGTCGGAAAATGATTTTAATTTGACGCGGTCCAAATCCAAGAACCGAGATTCCCCAGTTACCTATTTTACTTTTACAGGTAGTATTATAATTTCTTTTTCTTTAATAAATCACTTACATTTCGTTATCTCAGTTTTTAATGTAATTTATTTAAAAAAATCCAAACATTTTAAATGGAAACACCCCATTTAATTTTGTTTTTAAATTCTTTTATTTTTTTATTTATTTATTCAAAAATTTCTTTTAAATAACATATCACAACTTATTGTATATTTTCAGTATGGCGGCCATAGATCATTTATTCACGACATCCGAATAAATGAATTTATAAATAAAAGATCTATGACCGCCATCGTAAAAATAATCAATATTTTGTGATATGTCATTGAAAACAGATTATGGTGTAGAATTTAAAAACAAAATAAAATATGGGTGTTTCCATTTAAAATGTTTGGAAAATTTCGAATTTTCTTTCGTCAATTACATTAAAAACTGAAATTTCGAAATATAACTGACTTATTTAAAAAAGCAATATATTACTACCTGCAAAAGTAAAATTGGTCATTTTTTCATTTCCACAGCCTACTTAGCAAAAAAAGCAGAAATAATGGCGGTACTCGTTTTCTTAAAAACTATTCTTTAGGCGCCATTTTAAAAAGGGACACACTGTATGATACATCATTAAAAGGAGAATTTCATAAAAATACAGATATAGAAACAATATAAGACACTTGTATTTAAAATAAGAAAGTTCATGGACCTTCCGGTTAAATCGGAAGTGATTTTGAGGATGTGATTATCTCAAAATGTCAATTTACACTATAATACTCTAAAATTTTTATTACTTTTTTTTTTAATTTAATAAATAATAGTTTAAAAAACTAAAAAACACGCTTTTATATGCAACCGAACTAAAAATTAGAAAATAATTTTTCATTAAAAAAATATTGTCACTTCATAGTAAAAAGCGTGGGGTGCTTAATATATTAAATGTTATAATTATTATATTTACCAATATCTATGATGGAAAAGTTATGAAAAAATAGTAAAATGCACCCTACGCTTTTTACTATGAAGTGACAATATTTTTTTTAATGAAAAATTATTTTCTAATTTTTAGTTCGGTTGCATATAAAAGCGTGTTTTTAGTTTTTTAAACTATTATTTATTTTTCATTTTTTAGTTCGATATGCATTTATGTATGTACAAAAGTTTGGAATGTTGCCAACAGATGGCAACCCACTAAAAAATTTTTTTGGCCATTTTGTCAAGAGTAGCAAAGTTTTTCAGATGGACTTTCTGAAAATAACCTAATATAAAATTTGAGTAAAATCGATTCAGATCGAACTCTTGAAATGGCCGGTGGTTGGTACCACTGGGACGTACAGGTGACAGATGACACTTGGTGGTATTAAGCAGTGGTTATAATAATATAATGGAATTTTTTTCCTGGCGATCCAAAGCAGGATAACGGGATACTGTTTGCAGATTATTGCATTGTCATGGGTCCTTAATATGTGTGCAAAGTTTCAAAGAAATCGAATAGCTGGAAGTTGGTAAAAATTAGGCTCAAAGATTCCGTTACATAGATGGATAGATAGATGGATAGATAGATGAATAGATAGTTACAACGCATTCAACAGTGCGTCGTGGCAGATAATTCTGGAAGAGTTAAGAAACAGACAAATCGACGAAAGTTTAATTAGTGTCATTGCATCCTACTTGTCAGAAAGGGAAATACTTCTGGAGACAGTAAATGGTTCCAAAGCAGTTCGAGTAAACAGCGGAGTCCCGCAGGGGTCAGTCCTGGGCCCTACTCTGTGGAATATACTATATGACAAATTATTTCAGTTGGAAATGCCTCCCGGGACCACACTGGTGGGTTTTGCAGATGACGTTGCCATGGTGGTTACAGCAAGGAGTGAAGAACTGCTGATGAACGTGACAAACACAGGCTTACAGCGTGTGTCAAACTGGTTGGAGACGAGGCATCTTAAACTAGCACCAGAGAAGACCGAAGCAGTGCTCCTAACGAAAAAGAGAAAAATTGGTCAGGTAACTTTCCAAGTGCAGGGTACAACGGTTTATCTTAGTAAAGCGGTTAAATATCTTGGTGTTTGGATGGACTCAAAGTTGACTTTTGCCGAACATGTCAACCAAACCATTGTAAAGGCTGGAAAAACAGTATCTGCACTAGCCAGACTAATGCCTAACGTCGGCGGGCCGAGAGCTTCTAAGAGAAGAATCCTGTCAAGTGTTGTTCACTCCCAGATATTGTACGGTTCACCGGCCTGGCACGCTGTGAGTGATAATCGGAAGCAGATCCAAAACTTGCAAGCCTTCAAAGAACACTATCGATAAGGATATGTAGTGCATATCGAACAGTTTCCACTGAGGGAGTCGGTGTGATTGCTGGAGTGCCTCCTATACAGCTCCAAATAAAAGAAAGAAGAGAGAGATACACAGGCATTTCGAAAGAAGTAGCTAAATCAAACTTAATGAGCAGGTGGCAAGATAGATGGAATAACGCTGAATACGGACGCTGGACTCATTGACTTATCCCTGATATACAGAAATGGACAGAAAGGCCCTATGGGGAAGTGGATTACTTCTTGACACAAGCTTTGTCGGGCCATGGCTGTTTTCGCAAGTACCTGTGTGACCGTAGGAGAGCGGATACAAGCGACTGTACGTATTGCCGTCAAGAGGATGATGCAGAACATACCCTGTTTGTATGCCCTAAATGGGATGATGAAAGAAGCAGCTTCCGGCGTAACACAGGAAGAAACTTTAATATAGACAATATGATAGAAGGCTTAACGGAGTGTGAAGGAAGCTGGAAAAGTGTATACAGAACAGTAAGAAGAATAATTGAAACCAAAGAGATTGAAAGCCGTAACTAAAGGTATAGAGTAAGGAAAAGACGGCTCGTGTATTGAAGTAATGCGAAAGCGGTTTCCGATACACGGTGCTATGGAAGAGAGGAAGGAGTTTTAGCTGGCGGCAATTTTTGCCGGAAACCGCACTCCCCAAGCGCTAGAACATCAAAGCTTGGGGATGTCTGACAAACAGATTTCCCAACCTCTTAAAAAAAAAAAAAAAAAAAAAAAGATAGTTACAACCCAAGTTAATAAAAGCGTGTTAAAAAAAAATTGGGAGTGGGGCGGGGGTAACAACATCCTCTGTGACCCGGTATATTGAATGTTAAAAAGTAGGTTTTTATTAAAAAAACAACATAATATTAAATTTATTCATAAAAGCATTTAAACTGTTTAAATAATTACTTGGAGTTTTTAAGTCATTTTTACAATTGAAGGGTCGCGGCGAATAAAGATCAGAGTCCATTTAGCATATTTCGTCAGTATTTGCATTTTAAAATTTTTTAGTCGAATATTGGTAATGTGGTTATTGAAGATAAAACCAAACAAAATTATATTTTATAGAAAACAAGTTAAAACTTAAAGTCGAAAAAATTCGACCAATATGGATCATCTTTTATTCCCGTCAGCGCGTGGAACATAAGCGTTCTTAAGCCTTCTTTTCAGAACTACGTCGTGTCGCCAGCGACAATCCCTGCGCCGTGTCTAGTAGCGAAACAACATAATTATGCTCTGTCGCTGCGACAAGGACCGTGTCGCCGCGAAACCATAATTGTCGCTGGCGACACGTTTTTAAAAATCAACTCGATAGGCTGTCGCTGGCGACAAAAGAGTGGGGAAGCCTGTCAAAAAGACTCTTTGTTTGACCTCCGGACAGTGCGGACGTGCGTAGAGGACTACAAAGTTCTTCCCGGAGTGGCGTTTAGAGGTGTCGTACGAACGTTTTTTACCTTCGGGGATCAAGGAAAGATTCACGCTAAATTGACGGCATCTTTCTTCTGGATCTAAGCGTTGTGAGCGAAGATTCCTATAAGCTGATGCTATCCTGTTTGGTGGTGAACACGAGGTATTTCTCAAATGGCGGGAAATAGATGGGCGTGCCATGGGAACTGTTGGTAGTGAAATTGAAGGTTATACGTAACACCAGTAGCGGGTCTTGGTTTGACAGCCGACAATTTATGCATTGCATCGATTGTAAAATTATTTTTGTTTTCTTTTTGGAATTTCTGGGAGCTACGAGCTCGATTATCCAGATTTTCCGCCGACGAAGTCCTGGAAAGCATAGTCCGGAAGGGGGAGAGTGGTGGATTGGACCTGAAGGGACCAAAACCAAGAAACAAAATAAAGAGAGAGAGAGCTCCCATTGGCCCCGTCATTGTCGCTGACGACACGACATAGTTCTGGAACCAAGGCTTAGGGCCGCACGTTGTATCTTTTAATGTTGTCTTTTTCGAGGAATACAAACTTTTTTTTGCTGTAATTATTAATAGTTGTATTATTTTCGGTACTAGTTATTTAAAGGTGCTATTATCTTAGGTTTAGCAAAAAATAGACGCTCATCGTTATTCGCCGCTACCCTTCAATTCTTGTGTTGGTAGAAACACGTCTAGTATTTGATCCCGGACTGTTTTGTAACAAAAACTGCATTTTATAAAGCAAACAGCTTTCTACAGAAAAGTTTCTTAAAGTAAATTTGTATTCTGAACTAATTTATTTGACGTGACGCAAATATACGAGGCTTTATTGATAGTGTGATCCTAGGTGGTTTTAATTTATTACAGAAAAAATACATTTATTTTTATGGTACAAGTTAAAAGGCTACAGTCAGATCATAGAGAGTATTACAAGAAATTCTAAAAAAGGACTTCATTTTGAATCTAAAAATGTAAAATAAACTTTTAAAAAGGACCGGTTTAAACATCCCATATTCAGAAAACGGATCATTTTCGGATCCATGTTCACATAACTTTTTACACAATGTAAGATGTAGATTATGCCCTTGAATACTTCTTACAACCGTAAAACCTGTATATCCTGAATTTAAAAAATACTTTATTTTAATTAAATTTACAGCTGCTTTTCTTTTTTTAACCGACTTAAAAATAAAGAGGTTATAGGTTCGACTGTTTAATTTATTTCATCATTTAAATAAAGTGAATCATTATACCAAGTAATATAAAAGTTATTCAAGAAAAACCGATTTTCAGTGGCGTCCTTTAAGGGCACATATCTCTGTATAGAGGGACTTTAGAAAAATATTTTATATGAACTTGTCACATTATTTTAATGTTTTCTATATAATTCCAAAAGATTGCCTACATACTCTTGGACACCCTGTATATCAAAGGACCAAAAATTACATCGACTCAATGTAGAATGTGCGATGAGAAACACTAAAACATCAAACACTTAATCAGCGGATGGAAAACACTAGCCCCACGAGAGTACACCAATCGTCACAACAACGAAAAGCAAAAATAATCCACACAGAATTGGCTTAACATTTAGCACTTACCCAAAAAAAGTATCGGAAGACCTAAAAGAAACTTGGCAGAAAAAAAAGTAAGAATTGTCCCTTTTGTTATTGGAAAGACTGAAGAAATACCAAACGATTTAATGAAACACCTAAGAAGCTTCAAGAAACCCTCTCTCATGAACTACAAAAATCTGCCATCTTGAATACCTGTAACATAATAGGAAAAGTGTTAAGTTTCAGCATTAAACACCCGCAATACGTGATAAAATATAATAATAATAATAATAATAAACTAAAACAAAAAAATAAACAATAAAAAAATAGACCGGTTAAAAAACACTCAGTGAAAATCTAAAAATAATAAATAAATAAAAAATATAAAACTGGTTATTAACCGATGTGAATGTACTAAATAATAATGACCAAATAAATAAAAGCTTTGTTATACTTTTTAACGTGTTATTAATCAACTCTATTTTTTTTATTTTTTTTTAAGTCGCTTAAAAATAGTTTAATGTTTATGAATGTCTTCTGTTTTACAAATAAAACACGAGGATGTAATCCAGACAACACTTTCAATGCTCCCATTGAAATTTTCAATAGACACATCCTACATCTCTTTAAAGCAATATTTGTCAGTTCTCCACGCACTTTTCAATAAACTTTTCACAAAAGAATCGTTTCTAAAAGGACCTAAACATAATAAAAACGCATCACTGATCAAAACAAATACAGTCAAAAATCGGTAGCAAAAGGATAAGCGAACAAAAACATGCCTTTCAATCAAATGCTATGTCTCTAGGCTACGGGGGCCACAGTGTATAAATTGTATAGAGAATCATGGAGTTGTGTATAATTAGACTTCGTTTCACCTGAGGGGCAGGTTTAATTAAATATCTGCCATTGGGGATAGAAATCTTGGTATATGAAGTCGTCTAGAAACTGCAACTTGTTTTAAATTTTTATATTTTTTTTATTTTAATTTAATTAGGCTTTTAATTTTTTCCCTATTTAAAAAATTAACACACTTTACAAACAGTGCAGTTTTAATGGCAATGGAGTGTAAGTCTGGAATGGCTGGATCTACTTTTAAAAACAAAATGGTGTTAAGTAGAAAATCAAAGGGCGTATAAGACGAGGAGCTACATAAACCTCCTTTTTATTAAAAAAAAATCATGATTCTAGGCCATTTGACCACAATGATGTTAATGCCAAAAAGTGGTTTGAAAAAACTCATGTACCTAAATTTTACTCAACCATTATACTTTGCAGCATACAAAAGTTAAGTAGAAGGGAAATTTTAAAAACCGCATGAAATGTACAAATTTAAACTATGTTTTAAATTCTTGTAACTCTGAAATAGCAGAGCGACGAAAGCAGTAGGACTAAAGTCCACTTTTTAAAATCTACAGGTACAGGATAGCGAAAATTTTCAAATCATAAAATTTTAATATAGACAAACGCCCTTAAAAGTTAATAAAATAAAATTTAAAGAAATTGATAAAGTAAATAATAAACAGATTTCTTAAAAAAGTGGACTTTAGCCCAAATGCTTCTGAGGTACAGAAATAAATAATGTCTTGGAAACAAGATGTTATATGACCTCCCTTTCTTTTTCAAAAAAGTTACTAGTGCCCCCTTGGCACTAGTATATCGGTAAAGGCGTTCCAGACTTAGAACTATTTAAAATTTGGCTTAAATACTGTAAAAACAGTGTGGTTTTAGTTGCATTGGCTTCTAAGCCTCGAACTAGGCCAATTTTTTAAAAACAAAGAGACGTTAAGTAGGAAATCAAAGAAATTTTAAAACAAACTGTTTTACATGACCATCGTTTAAATTTAAAAGGAAAGTTGCTAGCGCTCCTTTGGCACTACACTAGGCCATCAAAATTATTTTTATAAAAAAGTGACACACTTGTACCCACATTTCACCCGATCTCGATATCTTGACCCATTTAAAAGGAAGAACTTTAAAAACCCGCACTGTATGTACAGGATGGGAAAAATTGGGCGATTTTATGAGCTATCTCAGTTATTACGGGAATTAAAAATCCGATGTAGATGTTATGAGCTCGATTTTAGTACTCAAAATTTTAATAAAATCTTTTATCTAAGAGAAACGAGGGGAAATTAAAAAATTGTCTTTTTTGATTTTACCCTATATATCATTTATTATAAGACATGGCAAAAAGCCAAAAAAAAAAAAATTTGTACAACTTTTTACGTAGAAACTACAGAAAGTATTTAATTTTTTATACAGGGTTGCGTTAAAAAGTTGCGATCCTAACTTGACATTTTTCTTATGAAACACCCTGTATATTTTTTTTTCTTATTAATAGTCCTTGTCACTACAATAACAAATATATATATATATATATATATATATATATATATATATATATATATATATAACATAGTATTATTATCACTTATAGTTTTTTAATATTTAAATATTATTATTTGTTTTTGAGCGCACCCCGTATAAACACCTTCTTTTACAATAATATTTTAAAATGATAATTAAATTTTATAATTAAGATATTTTTTATGATTTATACCAACCTTAATATCCCCTTAAAAGTATAAACACAGTAAAAAAAATATGTGGTTTTCTAAAAGAACCAAATCCTTTTAAATTATCTTCTAACTTTTTAAATTTGGTTATATGGGGATAATGACATTAGGTTATCATATGTCATATCATTGGGTTTCTTTTAAGCGTCCTAGTCTGTATTATATTTTTTAAAAGAGGTAATATTTTTTGTATTTATAGCGTTTTTGGTTAACATATTTCAAATTAAGAATGTTTAAATTATAAAATAATTTTTATTTTATTGAAATAAGTCTGAGAAAAGGTTTAATTTTATTAAATTATATTTTTATAAAAACAGAAACATTTTAGTGATGGGCTTATACATATGTAGATATTAATGTTTGTTTATTGTGTTAATTGTGTTTAAACTTTTAAAAGGTTATTTTTTACTGTGTAAATACTTTTAAGAGTATATTAAAGTCAGTATAAATGATAAAAAAATACCTTAATTATTACATTTAATTATTAATTTAAAACAATATTGTAAAATAAGGTGTTTATACGGGGTACGCTCAAAAACAAATATTAAAAAACTATAAGAGATAATGATACTATGTTATATATTTAAACTTGTGGTGACAAGGACTATTATTAAGTAAAAATATACAGGGTGTTCCATAAGAAAAACATCAAGTTGAGATCGTAACTTTTTGACGCAACCCTGTATAAAAATCAAATACTCTCTGTAGATTCTAGGTAAAAAGTTTTACAAAAATAATTTTTATAGTTTTTGGCTGTTTCTCATATTAAAAGATATATGAGGTAAAATAAAAAACGACAATTTTTCAATATCCCCTCGTATTTCTTAGATAGGTAATTTTATCAAAATTCTGACTACGCCATTTTAGGTTTCTCTAAAATCGAGCCCATAACACCTACATCGGTTTTTTAATGACTCCAGTAATAACTGATAAAAAAACGCCCAATTTTGCCCACCCTGTACCTACATGAAAATTGGAGCAAAACTTTGAACGCTTGTAACTCTAGAACGACTAAACAGATTTTTGAAAACAAAACGTAATAAGGAAAAATTAAAATGCTTTTATAACGAGATGGCACATGATCCCCGTTTTGTTGAAAAAAAAAAGTTGTTAGTGCCCCTTAACACTAGGCCATGTGGCCCAAATCATTTTTATGTCAAGAAGTAGTTTAAGTAACCAATTTTTACACGATCTTAATACCTTGTCCCATTCCAAAGATAAAGGCGGGGGATTACTTTTAATATCCTCACTGCATGTTTAAGGATATATTTCACTGTAATTCTTTTACTAATAAAGTAAATAAAGTGAAATAAATCAAAATAATAGAAAAATCTGTTTGGTATCCAGCATATGGTCGAACACGACTCTTCCGTCTTCAATAGTCCAACGTTTTTAAATAAATTGAATGGTAATGATGTAATGACAATTTTGCCAGATGCATGTCTTCTTTCAATAAGGCACGTTTTGTTTCTGGTTCAGTTGGAATAAGAGGTATTTATTAACATTTCATGTGGTTTATTATATTATCTGGGACTCAAAAGGGTTGAGCTAGCCGGGAGCCCAAATTAAGAGAAATGAAAATTCGAAAGGCAATAATATTAGTTGATACCAATGGAGGGGTTAGTTTTCTTGTCTTTATGACAGTCCATAAAGATTTCCATGAAGTTTGAGGCCGTGTTTCCACAGGCCACTTTTTGAAGTTGATATGAGCCCCAAAAGTGGTTGGTGTGTGGTCTACTGTCGCCACCTTGTAGTTCCACATTGCTAAAATTTTACTCCTTTTTACACGGGCGTTTTGACAACCATGCACAATTAAAGATTCGTCGCCGCACCGTCAGTCGCCGATCCCGACCATTCATTACAAAACAAATGCAGCGGCTGGACGAACTTCTTTTGTGGTCGGATTGGCTACTATCGAACCACTTTTTGTGGCCCAAATCACCTTTAAAAAGTGGCTCGTGAAAACACGGCCTAAGTGCTAGGTACCGTGGATCGTTTTTCTAAGGTGTCTATTTTTGGGTACATCCTGCTCTTTAGAAAATTTTGAAAAGTTTATATGATACTGATAATATTGGAAACAGGTTTATGTCAATATTGACCGGTAGGTGTCGACATACACCAAAACCTTGGTGAAATGCCGAAGATTTTTTAATTTTATTAGAATTTCGGTGAATTACTCCATGTCGATGAATATATAAAATAAGATTCCGAGAATGTCAAAAGTGGTCCTAGTAAGTTGTAGTTAGTAAAAGCTATTTTTTTAAATCTTCACGACAATTTGCAAAAGCCTAAATACTAACGTACCGACGGTACGTTAGTATTTAGTAGTAGTTAAGCGGGGTAAGAGGGGTTTGTTGACACGGAACTTAAATACTTGAAGATTTAGGGTAGCGAGTTTCACAGTTTAAAAACTCTAGACATAAAGAAACGAACAAAGTGGGAAGTTCGGGGAATGTCCAGTTGGACCGTATAAGGATGCATACGTGCGGCACCATGAGATTCTCTGTTGGGGACCATGAGTATAGGAATTATACTGGATAATTCTTTAGAGCAGAAGCCATAAAAGTACCCATAAAAATACGACAAAGCCCCTCAGCCCGACGCGACGATGGGCAAGAGAGGGAAGCATTTTTGATAGTAAAAAATCATTATTGAGGCGAGAAGCTCTTTTTTGAATGGAATGCTAAGGATTTTGGGGGACGCCATGTCCCAGATATGAGAACAATATTTTCAGGGAGGTAGGATTTAGGACACATACTGAGTGTATATGTTAGAAGGGAAAAATACTTTCTTTTTCTTCTTGAATAAGAAATCCAAGCTTTTTGAAGCTACTGTGGCTATAGATACAATGTGTTTATGCCAGTTAAGGATATTCTCCAATGTGACGCCTACAAGATTGAAGGCCTCTTTGCTTTGCAAAACTTGGCCACTCATAGGTAAGAGATAAGTATTTGAAGGCTCTCTTCGCGACAAGAAACATGATTGTGTTTTGGATGAGATTTTTGGCGTTTCAATCCAATATTAAATTAAGGTCCTGTAAAAGAGATATCTACATCGCTTTGCGTTTGCCTTCCAAATTAGGTTAAGAGGTTGGGTTAAGAACTTGAAAGCTGGTGTGCCGGGTACTATCGTTGGCGAAACTATGAATGAAATTAGTTGTGGACAGGAGAAGGTCTTTAATGTGAAGAAGACATTATGTTGGTGGCAGTACTGAGCCCTGAGGCACTCCAGCATTTACTTAGTGAAAGCTTAAATAGTGGTCATCCACAAATAACTAATATACTTCGATTAGAAATATAGATTAGATTAGCTTGGAAGTGGATTGTGATCCTTTAACACTGCAACCTGCTCAGATTTATAGTGTATCCTTCATCCATATGTTGGAGCACCCTATCAAAGCCGGTCTTTTAATCAGACTCCCCAATCTTGAAACTTCTTGCTACTTGGTAAATGTTGCTGCTTTAGGTTTTTTTCCACCCAGCCTTGCAAATCGCAGACGACAAAGGGCTTTGCACTATCACCATATGTACGGTTAGAAAGATAACTAAAGTGCCAAGTACAGAGTTTAGTTAAAATACCAGACCTGGTCAAAAGCTTTGGATATATTAAGAGCAACGATCTGGGACTCATCTAAACACTTAAGAGTGTGATACGAAGATCTACGGTAGATCTTTTGTTGCGAAATCTGTACTGCCTGAGTGCAAATTTTTGTGTTTATCTAAATACTTATACCTAAGAATGTGTAAATTTGTAAAAAGCTAATTTTGGTTTCTGGCACAAGGGGCTGTGTTTGTTGTTTTATTTAAAATATAATATAGTATAAAACAGTAAGGTAAAATAACAAGCAATTAATTTTTTAGCCCCTATTTAAAAATTTTTAGAAAATTCTACCAGGAATTTTAATTAAACAATTTCTGGACGAGGCATATTATAAAAGCACGCTCTGGAATTCATACCTGAGTTGAAACACTGTTTGACATAACTCTATCTCGACCCGTTTTCATTATGCTCCCTGATATTTTCGTAGTCCCGATTCTCTTAAAAGGAAAACTTGCCAGGAATTTATTCTCTGGACTTTTAAAGTAATTTTATAGTACATATTTTGCTAAATCTCTAACAATTTACCCACAAAAGTTTTAAACCAAAACATTTTGTTTAATTTATGAGGTTAATTGGTAAATTCATAGCATGTTTTTTGTTTATAAAAAAAGAAAAAAACATTTAATTAGTTAGTTTTACATACTTTTTGCTTGCGCCCTTTGGTAAAGACCGATATCGAATTTACTAAATAAAATTTTTTTACTACGGCATCAACGGTAAGATTTAGATGCGTAGAAATGTCCTATAAGATTTTATTTAAAAAAAACAACGTTTTAACTAATATCTCCGGCAATCTTTAGGTAAATACTGTGTCTTTCTAAGTATTGATATCAATTTTTTTGTAATTTTTTATAAAGCTCGACCTATAAGTTCATCAACTTGTATTGACAGGCGTTGTCGTGGTACAATATTGTCAAAAAAATTAGTTTATGTGCACCGTAAAAGTACATGAGCTTGTAGCTAAGTGATCCATCATTTTTATGCAAAACTGTACCCGTTGAGAGCTTACTTATACAAAATTCATAATGTATGTAAACACGAATACTTTCCCATATTTTTGTAAATTTTGACCCGGCAATCTCGCTTATGAGCCTCCGCTAGATATATTGGTGACTAAATCGATGTACACTCAACTCTTTGTTTGACCTCCGGACAGTGCGGACGTGTGAGGAGGACTACAAAGTCCTTCCCGGAGTGGCGGTTAGAGGTACCGTACGAACGTTTTTACCTTCGGGGATCAAGGAAAGATTCACGGTAAATTGACGGCATCTTTCTTCTGGATCTAAGCGCTGTGAGCGAAGATTCCTATAAGCTGATGGTATCCTGTTTGGTGGTGAACACGAGGTATTTCTCAAATGGCGGGAAATAGATGGGCGTGCCATGGGAACTGTCAGTAGTAAAAGTGAAGGTTATACGTAACACCAGTAGCAGGTCTTGGTTTGACAGCCGATAATTTATGCATTGCATCAACAAATTCCCACTACTAAGAGTTCGTTGCATTGCATCGGTTGTAAAATTATTTTTGTTTTCTTTTTGGAATTTCTGGGAGCTACGAGCTCGATTATCCAGATTTTCTGCCGACGAAGCCCTGGAAAGCATAGTCTGGAAGGGGGAGAGTGGTGGATTGGACCTGAAGGGACCAAAACCAAGAAAAAATAGAGAGAGAGAGAGAAATCGATGTACAGTGTACAATATAGATCGATCCGTTAAAGGTCTGGCCACACATAACCGCGACGAGCTCGCAACCGTGAGTGTCGCTGGTGAAATGTAGGGAATGCGGTGCACAAAATGTTCTATATAATTTTGGTAAAAAGCTGGACGGCCATTTTTTTCTTAGTTTTTGTTAGTAACCACTAGTGTATTTTTTTTGCAGAAAAACTCTGATTCTTGTTTAAAATAAAGGGCAGCAGGGCCGTACGCAGAAAATTATTTGGGGGAGGGTGATTGCAAAAGCCAAAAGGGTGATAAGCAAAAAAGGACTTCGCTTTGTTTAGGTAAGCAAACAACGCGGCTGTTCGCAAAAAAATGCAGGGGGAGGGTAATTGCCCCCATTACCCCTTCCTATGCGTACGGCTCTAAAGGGTAGTCAGTATTATAAACGGTAGGTCAAAAGTTAACCATTAGGGAGTTATCGGGAAACAAAAATGAAAATCCTAGCTAGGATTTTGGCTCTGTGACACTGTGTATATTTTTAAAATTTACTGGATACTGCTTTGTTTATGACGTTGCTGCAAGGCAATTGCCAGCTCTATGTGGTGGGAAAATCTGGATGGTCGAGCTTTCGCTCCCAGAATTTCCGGTTTAAAATATTCAAATATTTAAACCAAAAACAGCGATGAACTTCTGAACATGCATAAATTGTGGCTGTCAAGCCAGAGGCTGCTACTGGTATCGCGCATAACCGTCACTTTTACTACTAACGTTTTTCCGAAAGGCATGCGCACCTCCTCGACCATACAATGACACCATGTGTTCAACACCAAAACGTAAAAACTTCAGGCTTTAGGAATCTTCACTCACAGCGTTTAGCCCCAGAAGAAAGAAGTCCCAATTTAGCGTGAATCTTTTCTCGATCCTTGACTTCTACGTAAACGTGAACCGTACTCCTCGAAGACCGCGGAAAGAGTGTTTTTAAAATTTAAATTACAATATTTAAACCATCTTGGCACTTACTGCAATGTTTTTTTTGTAATAAAAGCTTAAAAATATGCGTATTATTTTTATTTCGTAGCTGAGTAATTCTTTCACGGTAAAATACAAAGCATTTTTCCTACGAATTTCGTAATAAATGTTCGAATCTACCTGGGAGGCCGTAAAAAGAATTGCGTCCATATCTTAAAGACAAAATGACAAAAATGTTAGGAGCTTGTATTTTTAAAATAGTATTTTATGTACTGTCTGCTAGTCCAAGAGCATATGTACTTTTATTTGTTTTAATTTAGAGTCCGTTAGGTAGCGAGGTCAAAGAAAAATAAATCAAAAAATTGTTTTACTTTTAAAAATTGCCGCATAAAAAAAGGGGTTATTTTCTGACCCAAACATTTAAAAATCAAAATTAAATAATTAAAGATATTAAAGTAGTGGTGTAGCTATTATAGGGCTAGGCAAGGCAGTGCCCCGAGGCTCCCAAGCTTAGGGGGCCCTTAAAGTTGAAAAAAAGGGCTAACGGGCTAAGTACAGGCATACTAAAAATAAATGCGATGGAACAATGGAAAATAAAAAAGGCTCTTTTTTTTGGTCTTCTTGTTTGGTGTTGTTGGTCAGTATGAAGATAGAAATAATGGAAAGTGAAAGAAAGTTAAAAATCAATGAGATCCTTTTTTCTTGCTCTGTAAATTTTTAGGGGCCCTACCTTACTTTTTTTCCCTAGGGCCCCTGCTGCCCTAACTACGCCACTGTATTGAAGTAGGATAAACAACGTTGATCTCTAAGATTAAAGTATTAAATTTTCATTAAAAATAAACATCTTAATTTAGCCCAAACATGGATAAAACCAGAGGCGCGTTTACATATTTGCCGCCCGTAGGCTATTTTATTTTCGCCGCCCCTTTCTTTTTCCTTGATAAATATTTTTGAAGACCAAAAAAAAGTCAATTCAATTTCCAATTTCAATTGTAGGTACAAAATTTAATTCGAAATCCAACAAAATTATTCATAAGACTCTGCCGCCCCCTCAAAAAATCTGCCGCCCCCTAAAAACGCCGCCATAGGCTTCAGCCTACTCAGCCGTTTGGTAAATACGCCACTGGATAAAACCATAACGCAATTTTCTATAAAGATGTCTAGTTAAAAAATTTACCCATAAGAATTCAAAAATTTGTTTATTTCTGTACTTATACAATTTTTACTTGAAAGGATGCAACTAACCCGAATTTTAAAAAGGAGAAAACTATGTTTTTATTAGTGCACCTTCTATTATCAGGAATCAAAAATATGTAGTCCGCATATATCATTAATTGACACTCAACAAAGTGGACAAGGGTCGGCTAGTCTGTGATAAAGCTATGATGTAGCTTTCAAAACACAAGCTACATCGAAGGCGGATATCCATTTGTTTACTTCAAACATTTCTTATTAAAGCCAAAAATTGCTTACTTTTTAACATACATAAGAACGTCTACTACAAAGAAACCAATCCATGTACTTTTAATCGCTGGAAAAAGGCAACACAGTTTTAAACTTAAGACGAAATTGGGTCTATATTTCAAGACTAACACCTGCTACCTTAAAACGGTACGAAAAAGGAATTTTAAAAAGCCACTTGCCTGGAGGCACTTTTTAAAAGCTGGGATACGGGACTATAACCCGTTTATACAGATATTTTCTTATTTTTATTTATCGACAAAATACAAGTTTTCTAAGTATGGTAAAGTGTCTCGGTAGAAACTTTTACCGAAGGGGTAAATAGAATAAGTTTCGAATATTTGGAATGGAAAAGTTATCAGTTACCTTGATAAATATATGTTTTTTTGCGTTTAATTTCCAATAGAAATAGTAGAACCTCAATAGTTCGTCGTTAATCTCGCGAAGTTGCGTAGGTATCTCATTTTTTCAATTTTACAAGCGTGTTTTTTAGGTATTATTTTGACCGACTATTTGTCTCAATAAAATAAAATAATTTCATTATAATATTTTTATAACTTTTAAGTTATCAAATTCTAACTTGTGCCAATTTGTGATAAAAGAAGTAGCTTATTTTTAAGCACTATTATGGGTTCTAGTCAATTTTCCTATTTTTTAAGATACGCCACTTCGTGATATTGCCGATGAATTTTTTTGAGCTACGATATAAACTTGCATTTTTTAAATGGAAACCATAGTTGGCTATGGCCATAGTATGACATCTCATCTAGTACCGTAAAGGTATTAAATCTGTTATTTAAAAAATCGTATTTATAGGTTTTTATAATTAGTGATACTAACATTTGTAAAAAAAAATATTTTAAGTTTTAATATTTCGAAAGTGTTTTAAAACTTTTAATGAAACATTAATAGTATTTCAAATGTGTTAATTTTTGAAAATTAAACTAAATTAAATGAAATAAATAACAAAATTTAACAATAAATTTAACAAGTAGGAATCAATTCAACTACTAAATTTACTACTATGACAGTTAAAATATGCTTTAAATTAAGCTAATTAAAAAAGGAGGAATATTTTCTATATAAAAATTATCGAAAATTTTACTGTTATTGCCTATACCAAAGCCATATCTTTTTAAAACCAAATTTGTTGCCCTTCGGTCACAACGCCTAGACGTTATAATCTTAAATAATTATTGTTATGTAAACTAGCCGTTAAAAAAGAAAAGGAGTTTTAACAATACTTGTTTACTTGTTTCGTGGTCAACTAGAAAAACACACATTTAAAAATTATTATGTCCAAAACTACGTTTTTTTTTTTAATTTAAAATATATCTTATTATACATTGTTGAAGAGCTTATAAAAAGGCCTTTATAAAAATGACATAGCCATTTAAAAAATGTAAGGTAATGTCGTAGGTCAAAAACGGACTATTAAATTAAATACCGAGTTATACCTTTCTATTAGGAAAATAATAATCTACAAGTTCCCTATTTCCTTTTTTTATTTCAAATATTAATTAAGCTACGGAAAAAAAGGTTTTCTTCTCGAAATCTAGTAAGCCATGATTATTTTGAACAGAATTAAAAGCGATTTAAACTAAGCTCTAAAAACGCATTTCTTTCCCCATTTAATCATGTCTTTAGCGGCTGCGGATTTCAAGATCACTGTACTAAACATCGATAAAATAGCTCACCCTCCAAAATACATTTTATCAAACAAGGAAAGTATTTACATATATTGTGGCACAGCAATACCGTATTTGTCATTTAACCTAAACATTTATTTAAATTATATAATTTTGAATTATTATGTGCCATTTAAAAAAATGTAAGGTAATGTCGTAGATCAAAAACGGACTATTAAATTAAATACCGAGTTATACCTTTCTATTAGGAAAATAATAATCTACAAGTTCCCTATTTCCTTTTTTTTTTATTTCAAATATTAATTAAGCTACGGAAAAAAAGGTTTTTTTCGAAATCTAGTAAGCCATGATTATTTTGAACAAAATTAAAAGCGATTTAAACTAAGCTCTAAAAACGCATTTCTTTCCCCATTTAATCATGTCTTTAGCGGCTGCGGATTTCAAGATCACTGTACTTAACATCGATAAAATAGCTCACCCTCCAAAATACATTTTATCAAACAAGGAAAGTATTTACATACATATATTGTGGCACAGCAATACCGTATTTGTCATTTAACCTAAACATTTATATAAATTATATAATTTTGAATTATTATATTCTTTACCTGCTTAACTTTATTATTCATTAAAAAGAAATCTGTTCTCTGGCCGACCGGAGGAAAAAACTGTGCAGTTAAACCTGATGGCCCCACACACGCTCAGGTCTCAAGTCTACCCGAGTAGTGTACCGGCCGACCGGAGAAAAAAACTGTGCAGTTAAAACTGTACAGTTATACCTGATTGCCCCACACACGCTTAGGTCTCAGGTCTACTTGAATAAAAAACTGTACAGGTCTACCGTGGGTAGATCTGGCGTCTGTGGCCAGCGTTAGGTTAACCACGTCACACTATGGTTTCTGCGACCCAATTTTGTGGCCAAAATCCATTTTTTCAAATTGATAAAAAAATAATTTTGGTTGTTTACGTGGAAAGCAGATACATCATTTTTTAGATAAATAGTATGTTAATTCTTGATTTGTTCTTTTTCTTGGGATACAGGAAGCTGAATTTAGTACCTCTCACATATTAATCAGTAGCCCCGTAAATAAATCGTTAGGTCACGCCAAAAGTTGTTAATGTGGTGCTAATCAGTTTAATCATATTTTTAAACAAAATATATTTTTTTATTAACTACTAAGTATGTTTTTTTTAAAACGTGTAGTTGATATAATTACCTAGTTCTGTCCGTTTCAAATAAAATTAGTTTGCTTATTCGCTCATTTACTAATAATTTTTAAAAATATTTAATTTATTGGAAGGTTGAGAAAAAAAGGCTGCATTTGGCGGCAATATATTTTACATTATTTTGTTAAGTGTTTATTTGTGATTATTATTTTACATTCTTTACTTGCGATTATTTGCTACCCTGGAAAAAATATATATTTTTTACAGATATGTACTATTTTAATGAAGAACGCCTTTTAGAATTGTGGTTGTAGGAAGGCGATAAAAACGAAAGGTTTCAAAAAATATTTAATTACCTAAATTAAAAGATCGAAATAAACATTAACTCATCTAACCAGATATCTGACAAAAATTTGACGCCTCTGTCCCAATTTTGTAGAAAGATGGTGCCAAGCAGCACAAAACAAGGGGTATGTTCAAAATAAAAATTCTGCTTGGTTGGAAAAACAGATTGTTATTGTATTTGATTTATCTACACCCTCAACATCTTCATCTTGTGGACCCAGGTTATCATTTCAGGAAAAATCGGAAAGAACCAAGAAAAGCAACGCAATTGTCTAATAAGACACATCATTAATAATAAAAGCTGCGACTATAGCGGCCTGCCGACATGGACTACAAGATTTTACATCACTTTTAAAAGAAGTGGATGAAAGTCTTTGGCAGCTAGCAAAAATAATAAAAATGCTAAGCTTTCTAGAAAAAGAAACTTAAAATACCTTGTCGAAGAAGCGATGAAGCTTATTTTAGATTAAGAATCAAATTTAAACAAGCAGCAATACCATAATATTGGATATAGTGCTATTACATACAACTGTAATATACAGGGTGCTCGGTAATTAATGCTTTACCTAGAAATCATAGATTCCTTATGCCAAATTATTAAGATCTAACCAAAAACCTATATCCAAAAGTTGGTAATATCAAAAATATAGGACATCAAAGTAAAAAATATGTTTTAATTTATTTCGATGAGTGTTCATACGTTTTAAATATTGTAATAAAACACGGTATCTCAGAGTTTTTTGACATTAGCTTTTAAGATCAAGTATTAGGTAAGTTTTTGTGGAAGCAGGAGGGCGATACCTACACTACTTGGAATTTCTCTAGAAAGTAGCAAGCTTTTGTGCTACCCTGTATGTACCATCTAAGTATACCAATTTAGTATCCTATACTTTGTGTGTACTTTGAAGGAATCGCTATAAGCAACAATTTTCGAAATATTTGCCTTAAAATTGTTTAGTACAACCGAAACTACAATTGCCACATCATATGCAAATGGTTTAATGTCGGACTTTTTGGCAAATATCTCGAAAACGGTTGCTCAGAGCCATTATTATAAAGTATACCTTTTTTGTGTAAAAAGCATGGAGAGTTTATATGTTTACTTAGAAAGTACATATAGATTGGCACAAAAAGTTGTATAGTTTTATAGAAATTTAAAGTAGTGTAGGTAGCGCAATTTAACTTATACAAAGAAAAAACATCAAATTTAAATAGTTTTTTTTCTTTGGACAATCCACGAAGGCTGAAAGCCTAAATACTAACGTACCGTGGGTGTCCTAAGCAGGGTAAGAGTAAGTTTGTTAACACGGGACTTAAAAACTTGAAGATTTGGGGGAAGGAAAGACCTCCGCTGGCAGCAGGTTCCACAGCCTAGAAACTCTAGGGATAAAAGAACGAACGAAATGGGAAGTTCGGGGCCTGTCCAATTGAACTGTATGAAGATGCATACTCGCGGCACCACGAGTTTTTCTGTTGGGAACTGCAAGAGGAGGGACTATACTGGACAATTCGTCAGAGCAGAAGCCGTAAAAGTATCTATAGAAGAGCGATAGATCTCCCACAGCTCGACGATGGGCAAGAGAAGGAAGTCTTTGAGTAAGTAAAGGATCATTAATAAGACGAACAGCCCTTCTTTGAATGGCATCAAGAATGCTGAGGGTTGTAGGTGATGCCATTCCCCAGACATGAGAATAATATTACAGAGAGGGTCGAATTTGGGACACATACAAAGTGTATAAATTGGAAGGAAGGAAAGATGAGTTTTTATAATATTTATTATTATTGGTTTAGGAAAACCAATTTTTACTTGTAAGTTTTTTAATTGAACGCATTTATTAATTTTGGCCAAAAAATAGGCTCCCAGAAACCATAGTGCATCGTACTAAAAATATAAGTTTCATATTAAAATGTCAGCCCATTTGTTTAGACCGCAAATTCCTGGCTAACCAGTTCGCAGTTTAAAGTTGAAACTTTTCAAGTGTTCCCGCAACATTACTCGTCACGTACCAGACAAGACTGTTTTAATTAAATCTCAGATGGTCCTCGAGTGATTAATTAAAGAATGAAGCCTATCTCTTATAAAATTTAAATTATAACTCTGTCTGGATTCGCCGCAAAAATTATTTCGTTACTGAAGAAGGAAAGTCTCGGATTTTTGAGGGTTGGATTCAATTTAGGACGATAAACGGGCTAATTATATATTCTGAATTTGAATTTTTCGAGTCGGAAGAATCTTCCTTAATTTTTGGTAATAATATTATTCTTATTACTGATTCTAAAGTTTAAAAATAATTGTGAATATAAAATCAGTAGGGTAGGGCGGGGCTAGTTGAGCTATTTTTCACTTGATCGGTTATAGGTTCTTAAAATAAAGTCATAATGGCTTATAATGCATACTGATTAGCAAATTATACCTTATTAATATGGTCCTTTCTAATAAGTCGAATTTAGGAGCTACATCTATTTTAATATAGATAGTCAAGTATGCCCAACGTACCCTATAGGTGAGGTAAGTTGCGCATGGGTATGGGGCTAGGGGAGCACTTAGAAAGTATAGTCAAATCATGACTTAAATGTTAGATACGTTTACAATACAAATAAATTTTGACAATTTTTTATTTATTATTTATAATCTTATAGTGACAAAACAACAAATCTCATTAATAAAACGTACCTAGCTTAGCTTAACTATTGAATTTAATATCTAACAATTCATCTTCGTTTTTTAAACTTTTTAAGCAGTTTTATTTTGCTTCTCTTGTAATGCTTTCTTCATCTGTTAAAATTGCAGCTTTTCTCTATCTTCTGTTCAATTTGGCTAATTTTCTTGGACCAGCCTTTGGGTATGGTCGAACTATTTCCAGAGAAAATTTATAAGTTAGATAGGTCAGCTTGTTTTCTTTGTTGCTTGTACAAAGTTCGGATAGGAAGGAAAAGTAAATTTATTAGAAAACCGGTAGAATTATATCCAAAATCTTTATATATATTAAACTGCAATAAATTTACTTAAGATTAACACTTACCTGACTGAGAACGGAATACATTTAACTGTCACAGATCACAGATAAAAATTTTCGGCTTGCAATTATTTTACTTTTTAATCACAAAATAATCAATGCGCACGGATACTTTTTTGATCGCCGCGTCACCACTAAAGGTGGCACAATGAGTTTCTCTCGCGCAACCCCTTCTTTATGCTATTTGATGCTTTCGCGTGCTGTCGATAGTTTTTGAGATATTTTAATTGCCCAACTTACCGCTATGCTCAACTAGCCCCGCCCTACCCTAAGCCTATAAACTTTGGGCCTGTAAGGCTAAAAATTGTGTAGTGATAATTCATCGCATGCTAAGTACGAAAATTATCACCTGGCAGCATCAGCCCTGCACGTCATCACCCTGTATATTTTTAAGAGTTAAAAAAAATAAAGAAACTTGGAGCTGTAGGCTTGTAATTTCTCTAGATTTAGTTCATTCATAGTAGGTTTGAAAAATTTGACAGGTGTTTTCGATGAGCACAAATACCTGCCAGGCGAACTGAAAGATGTGGCTGATTTGATGGCCATATTTCCAAAACTAATAAAGTTATATGTACCTAATGTGTTTTCTTAAAGCTTTTTAAAGATCTTTTTAATGGTGATAATATACAGCGTGAATTTTTTGAGGCACCCTGTATATTATAGTACCATTAAAAATATCTTAAAAAGAGCTTAAAGAAAATACCACATTAGGTATAACCACTTTATTAGTTTTGGAAATATGGCCATCCACATCAGCCACACCTTTAGTTCGCTTGGCAGATACTTGTGCTCATCAAAATCGCCTGTCATTTTTTTCAACCCTAATTATGAATGAACTAAATCCTAGAAAAATCTCAAGCTTACCTACCGCTCCAAGTTCCAAAATATACAGGGTGATGATGTGCAGGGCTGATGCTTGCCGGGTGATAACTGTCGTACTCATCATTATACAAATTTCTAGCCTTACAGGCCCAACGTTACTCGAAGGGTTCACTAGCTCTCTTACTATAAGTAAAGGCAAGTTTTCACAGGTCATTTTTTATGATTCATGAAAAGTTACCATTAAGTAAACGTCATAAGACTTGTTTACTTAAAATTAAGATTAAAAAAGGGGGTGTATTTTCTGCCCTTTTTACTGACCATTTTTAAAATATAAAAATTATGAACAGTGGGAATTGACAATAATTTACCTTCTAATACAGCGGTATTCAACCTGCCCCTCTTGGGGGTATGTCAATATTAATGGAGGGTGGCGCGAGCATGTCAGAAAAAACACACTTAAAAAATTGAAGAATAGAAAAACAAGTTTCTGAAATAATCAAAAATAAAATTTACATTTACACTGATATGGGAGGTAGATTAAAACAAAATAATATTTAAAATGTAATAAAACCTTTAAAAAAATTAATCCTTTTATAAATTGTGAAGAAGTATTCTGCCCATTATAATGAAATTTAAGATTACTTTAAAAAAGGAAATTAATGAACTATTTAATATAATTTAATAATTTTTATCAAGATTATATAAAAAAATTACTTACTATACAGAGAAGGTTGCAACCCTTAAGCATAGGTCAAGGACTTCCGGTTGAAATTATTTTATCATAATCCCATAAAATAAGTTCCTAATGAGAGTGCTAGACCTGAACTGATCCCTTGGTCGCGTCTCTAAAATGTCGATGGAAAACTTTATTAGAAATTACAGTAATTTTTTGTCAACATTTTATATTAATGTATATAATTAAATAATATATGCCAAAAATGTGGCAGTTAAAATGTCAATAAATCAAAACAGTTAAAGATAGACCTATTGTACTCGTATTAAAAAGCTCTTTGAATTGGCCATAGAAATCATAGAATTTAAAAATGTAATAATAAAAACGGTGTCCCATAAAAAAGGCAACATTTATGGTGTGTTTTGTTTTTATACAATTGTTTTTTTGTTTAATTGTACGATCTAAAATATGTATATTGATTGACAATCTTGCATTTATTAAAAATAGGAAAATTGAGAAAAATGCCGGTTTTTCTCTTAAATGAAACACCCCGTACCTGTCAAAAAGTATTATTTAAAATTTAAAAACAAACCTGAATAAAAACTGAAAAAGAAAACTTTGACAAGCTTAGCTAAAGTATTCCGTAGAAGTTTTATTGACGCAATAAAGAAACACGGCGCGCAGCAAAAAGGTGAATTATATTTTCATATTTAATGGGACCTGTGCTTTTGCAATCGTATATTCTTATTTCGCTCGTTTCTGTAGCCTACACTGCGAGTTTATGAGAACTTAAGCTGGGAAATTTGTTATTTCTTTCGATTTTCTCTATGTGTAGAATATACCAGTTTATAGTTTTTATTTATATTTATCCGAGGAGAATAACAATGTCATATGTTTGTTTATTTTAAGCCAGTTTCTTTTATTATATTTATTGCAAAAATTATTTTTTTGTAGTCTTTCTATAAGATAGCACCTTAGGGGGTATTATTTTTCAAATTATTTATTTGACGTTCTTGCTTCTTACTTGTAGTTTCTGGGCTAGTAATAAATTTAACTTTATGATAATAACATTCTTAAAACGCCCCATTTGAGGGCGTAAAATAGCACTTTTACGACCAAGGGCAAAAAAGTTACAAAAACGCCCGCATCTATTAATAAGGGAGTAAAATGGTATTTTTACGCCCTAGGGCAAAAAGTATCAAAAACGTCCGCATTTATAAATTAATAATTAATTTAAATAATGCCCCATTTTTTTGGAAATCAAAAATTTATTTAATTAAACATATATTAAAAGTTCACTGATAACAATTTGAAACATTAAAAGCTGGAAAATTTTCTCCTAACTACCGAGAATGCTTCTAAATTAATTTCAGTCGTACAAAAATATTGTTTGCACATCTGGCCTAAAGCACTTTTACGCCCACAGCTAATTGTAATTGTAACAAATTTCAGCCGCGGGCGTAAAAGTGCTATTTTGCGCCCTTGGTACAAAAATAACTATTTAGGCAGGTTGGTTTTGACGAGTCAACCACAAATAATCATACCGCCATATAGGGAAGCGGGCTTTAACCCAGCCTGTCAATGTCAAATGTTTCGGGTACCGGATTGGGAAAACGCGTCACTTCTGTGGTCAGACAAGTTTACCACAATGTTTTACATGCAATTTTTAAACATTGTGCCGAAAATCGTAAGGGTGACTGTTACGGAACCCGCCGAATCCAATTCCCAAAACATATCAATGAGCCCTATGGTTTCGTGACTGTAACACTTACGATTTTTGGCACAATGTTGAAAAATTGAATTAAATTAAATATTGTGGCAAAATTTTCCCACAAAAAAGTGACGCGTTTGCCCAGTTCTACGCCCGAAACATTTGACATTGACAGGCTTTCATATGTGGTGGTATGAATATTCGTGGTAGACTCGTCAAAAGGAACCACCCTTAAAAGGTTTTAAAAGTGTTATTATCATGAAGGTAATTTTCCAGGACAATTCTATCCAATTCTTGTCGTCGAAATCTTTAGATATACAGACAGCACATTCCAATTGACATTTGCTAAAGTCTGGCATGGAGCCATGAGAAGTATCCACAAAATAAAACAAAAAAATCACATGCACAACTAGACGACGAAAAATGCAGCCCGAGAATCCAACTCCTTTTAGCCCCTTTTCATCCATCGCAAGCATGTGCTCTAAGTCACCACAGACACACGTACGACGTGCAATAAAAAAAGCTATTAGGAATTACTCCGGACCTCGACATACACTTTCGCGACACTACTACTTGGTGGTTAGGTAGAATAGCATTGCTAGACCTCGCCACCATTTTTTGTATTTTTTCTGTTTTTTGAATTCTAATTTTATATTGAAATAAAAGACCTCTTTATTTATTTATTTATTTACTAGATGACAGGTTGAGTCTGTCCTTGATCCCCGAGTGTAAACAATGCCTCCAGCCGCCGAAACCCGGGAAAACTATGTAGTTTTCTACGAAATCGTCTGTACTACTCGAAAGTCAATAAAAAATTTGACGAGCGTATAAAGGATTTTTAAAATATTTTATCTTAAAACTGGGACTGGAGTACCTACACCAATGATACTCTTTGATAAAGAAAATTTTTATTTTGAAATTTGCGACAAACAGTTTTTATCTATTTACCCCCCAAGAAAATCCTTATTTCAAAAGTATATCTTTTATCTGTATTTTTAACGTGAACTTAATTGTATTAAATTTAATAACTTTATCGTCGAAATACAAATATGGCAGAAATATCTGCCTGTTTCTTATTTTTCGAGGCATCTGATAATTTTTCATGGGGAAATTGTAGAATGAAAAAAATATTACTAACTATAATTTTTTGCAAATTTAGAATATTACCAATTTGTTAATTAAATGTGACTCATTTAGTACTGGTCAAATATTTCTTTGACGAATGAATATTAAATAACATTACAAATAGCATAACTTTAAATTCGGAACCTAACAAAACAACCGCCATTTTCAAGGCATGGTTAATGTTAAAATTTATGAAAATAAATTAAGTTTATACAAAAATAAATTTATTCATTTGGTCAACGTTACCACTCTTTGTACAAGAATAAAATTATTGAACTAACTCTAGATCCTAAATTTTAAACCTCGTCAAACGAAAGCTACTATCAGTTGTGGTGGTATACGGTATCTTCTAGGATTTACACCATAAAATTAGGTTACTAAATTTCTATTTGCAGGTCATTATACTTTAAATCCAATAATTAAAATAAAAAATACAAAAATGACAACAGATTTTTAACCCTTAAAAAAATTTAGAATCTACAAATTACTGACCGCTTTTATCGTCCTTAATTGAATTTTACTTTTAAAAATTCGAGACTTTTTTCCTCAGTTACGAAATAATTTGTGACAAATTTAGAAAAATAATAATAAAACAGATTTTTAAGCCTTAAAAAAATATAGAATCTACACATTACTGACCGCTTTTATCGTCCTTAATTGAATTTTACTTTTAAAAATTCGAGACTTTTTCCTCAGTTACGAAATAATTTGTAACAAATTTAGAAAAAATAATCTAACTTTTTTCCTGCTGAAAACCTGTTAGTCCCTGGGTCAGTAATTAAATTCACATCATGACAATAACATTTTAAAACACTTAAGGGGGTTCCTTTTGACGAGTCTACCACGAATATTCATACCGCCAAATATGGAAGCGGCGCCTTTTTTTTCCTGGGATGGCTTCAGCAGGTACTTCAAATTTTATGAATAATTAGAACATAAAAAATAACTCGATATGAATTTTAAGACAGCAGTTCATCTTATCAACGCTGCCAAAAAACATTTAATTTTCTTAAGAACCGATAAAACATGTTTGCAGTCAAAAACTGAAGCTGACGCTTTACCAGGCAACTGTAGAACCACTAAAGATTTTGTCGAAAAACGTAAAAAAGAAACAAAACCTTTTATGATGAAGTTCAAAGCGACTATCAACGTGAAGATTCAGAACAAAAATTTAGGATTACCATATTCTACGTAGCTTTGGATACTGTTATTGAAATATTAGAAACACGGTTTTAAAATTTTATACAGATTTCTAAAAAAGTTGACTGTTTATTTGAAAATTTACACCCAACAAGTAAAAATATTAATTGTATTATGGAACTGCTTAACTTTTATAAAAATGATTTATCGTTCGAAATCGTAGATGAATATAAATTGTTTTTCAGCTTCATGACCGAAGTTAAAAATGAAAATAACCTACAAACAGAAGAAATATTACCATTTTTAAAGCTGTTTTTACAGTTTGAAAGTTTTCTTGCACGCAAGTTTTTCCTACTGCAACTTTTCGATCTGCTCACGCGCATTCTTCTCTTTTAAAATTTGCTGCAATGTGCGTGTGCGCAGATCGAAAAATTGCAGCAAGAAAAATTGCATGCAAGAAAACTTTCAAACTGTAAAAACAGCTTAATAACAAACCATTTAAAAAGCGTCTACCCAAATTTAATTAAATTATATAATTTTTTTATACCATTGTATCCATGGCCACAGCGCTGAAAGTTCATTTAGCATTTATGCAAAATAAAGTCATATTTAAGGACCTCTACGGGCGAACAGAGGCTAAACGACTTAACCCTTATAAGCATCGAGTCAGATTATGCTCTTGATGTTGACTTTGTCACAGTTTTAGATAAAATGAGAAGTGTCAAGACCAAGCATCTTTTGATTTAAAAATATTTGTTTAATTTAAAACTTTTAAAGTGCGTTTTGTTTTAGTTAAGTCTTATTTAGTATACTGCACTATAAAAGTAAGGCCGCCCCCCGCCCTTTGACCCACGCTATGCCACCACTGATTCTAGTATCTGACCCTGTTCCTAAATTTAGCTTTAATATTACATTTTTATTGATTTAATACCTAAGCAATTCTGATAAAACCTTGGGAACCCTTTGGGATTTTAATTGTTTGCAATGAATATTAATGTTCTGACACCTTTTCCTGGCGCTAATCCATGGCGGTCCCTTCAAGCATTTCCCCAATAAACTGAAAATGGAATTAGCAGTTTATATCCACCAGGGACAGATTTTGGGGGTCTTTTTATTTAGATATTGTATTTCTGGTCAAACGGAGTGTTTTTAATGGTAAGACACTATTTAATTTGTGAATTTCCTAAACTTGCGTGCATGGAAATGTTATAAGAGAAATAATAACCCAAAGAAAACGGTGGGAGAAATTTGTCACTTTTAATGCTCAAATTGTAATCAGTATACTTTTTAACATATGTTTAATCAAATAAATGTTGTTTTGCTAAAAAGTGGGTCATTATTTAATTTCATTTTTGTTTTATAAATTTATAAATGTGGGAGTTTTTGATACTTTTTGCACTAAGGCGCAAATTGTATTTTACTAGGGCATAAAATAACACTTTTACGCTCTAGGACAAAGAAGACAGCCATTAGAGTTGCAGGTTTATTGCCGTTTTCATGAAAATATTAAATTTGTTGAAAATGATGCTTTCCACTGTAAACAACGATGAATGCCTTGGTTTCATTACCTAGTGATAGTTTTTCTTGTCCAAATATGAGGCATCAGTAAGGCAGAAAAGGTGAAGTTTAAATGTTCATATTTGTTTCCTTGATATTCTTGATATTTTAGCTCAAAGAGATTGCAAGAAACATAGCCTTAATGACAAGGTAACAACTCAGAACCCCATGAAATGCATCAAAACTTAAGACCATGTTTAGATAACAGACAAAGAAGGTCCTACAAATATCCCATAAATTGCCTAAACACTGATTACCAACCGTCCATTGTTAATTTTAAATCGAGTGCACTTGAATATGGAAAGCGTATTACCACTGCTCTTAAATGAAAGAACAAAAGCACCGTGAGTAAAATTTGCATTCAAAGTATACAATATTTCATAAAATTACTTCAATTATCCATGAGATCGTCCCAGTTTCTTTAAAGATATTCAATTTTACTTTTGTATTCGCAGTCTCTTCTCTTGCCAGCTTACAGCTCGAATCCTTACGTAACTAAACTCTAACCTCCAAACCAACGATCTTTCATAGAGCATTATTCTTACTTATCGAGCTTTTTGATCTTTCTTCTATACTTATACAGCTTGCTACATGTCCTAGTTAACCCCTGCCAATGCTAAAGCTAAATCATGCTCATAACTCGTATTAATGTTTAGAGAAACCTGCTTCGCTTATTTAAACCTGAAATTCTGTATTTCTTTATTTTTAGGTTACTGCCAGATGTAAAATTATGTACATACGGAAAACACCAGAAAGTGTCCGATTTAATTGGTTTTCGTTGCGTATTGTAGAAATATATTTATATAAACTGGGAGTATTAAGAGCTTATCTGCAAAATATTCCAGACAAAACTTAGCGTTTATAAAACAACGTTTATATATTCTCTAATGTACTTTTTTATTGTAAACCCAAGAATTAAATAAAGGCAAAAATAATACTGATTGTTTCTATTATTTTTACAAATTACAAAAGCCTGGCAGTTTATGTGTGAGCATGTTGGCATTATTATTCGATTATTATCGATCACATTTTTGACATGATTCCTGAACCATTATGCAATTTCTGTCTCGGAATGGTCCTAAGGATATTCATAGTCTTCTAGAGTCCTACAAATAAATTATTATTATTAAATGAAAGAAAACAACCAGTTAATAGCTTTGCATTTAGGTACTCGTTTGTAAAATCGCAAGTAACAAATGTGTTTCGCTATCCTTGGGTACCTATTTATTTCAACTAATAATAATTACCGATATGTACTGATCAATCTATAGTAATTCTCTGAAAGGGATAAATCCAGGATTTCGCTCAATATCAAAAACATTCCTATTCTCACTATATTCCGTCTAAGCAAAAATTTTAATATAACAGTAAATTAGAACATACCATTTACATTAAGCAGCAAAAAGAAAAATAACCA
>JACEGR010008065.1:0-41334 GCA_014170235.1 Listronotus bonariensis
CTTCATAATCTGAAAAAACAACAAAGTTATTTAAAATTTAACTTAGATAAAGTATTTAGTATCTGAAGAGTGGCGGGGCAATGTGATCTAAGTGCCAAAAATGCTAAAATTGTTTTTTTTTCTCGCAATGTGTTCTATATACCATCGCCCTTAGCCTGCTATATAATCTAAGTGCCATTTTGCTGCTCCATTCGATTGAAAACCTGTAGACAAGGTAGCGCACCCTGTATGTGCACCCACACCTTTTCAATCAAAGTGATCTAAGTGCCAAAATTCTGTTTCACTCGTTAGTCGCCAGTCAGTTTCCCGTCAAAACGCACAGAGACGTCACCCGTTCAACTTTTGTTAAGTTAGAGGATTTCCGCCCAGGAAAATGAGTGAAAAAGCATTTTCTCGGGATGAAACGTCAAAGAAGAAACGTAATAGGAGAGTGCAAAGTGAAGCGCGAGTTAGTGGAAAATCGTATCAAACAGATAAAAGGAAAAAATCAATTCGTGCAAGGTGCAAACCCAAAAATGAGGTTAGTATAATGTTTTTTGTTGTGGCTAGATGTACGTTAGCTACTATGATTTGAACAATTACGGGCACGGTAAGTAATGCGTTTATAATTTTTTTATTCTTAACGTACTTAAGTTTTAAGTGTTAACCCGTGAGACAAGGTTGTTTATAATAAATAATATTTTTGTTAAATTTTGTTTTGGCTATCGACAGTGTAAAGGGTGTTAGTTTTGTGTCGCGGGTCGCGCTGATTGCAGGTTTTTTGTTTGGTCCAGTATACACTTCTTATTTTATTATTAAAGATAATACCTTTTTTAGATCAATACTTAAATGTTTTTGTTTTATTTGTTCTAGTTGGAGTGCAAATGTAAATACGATTGCAAAGATGTGACTGGAATGAAGATGCAGCTCCACGAATTGTATTATGCATTGAACTTCACTGAGCAGAGCAGTTACCTGATGGGACTGATGCAGCTTCTTCCTGTAAATCGACGTCGACACGGTACCTACGATGACCCTTCAGTAAGCCGACGACAATGCTCTGTAAGTTATACCATACCTGATGGTAATGGGAATTTTAAAAGAATATGCAAAAAGACATTCATGGAAATTTTCGCTATAAGTCCTCAAAGGATCACCACTCGTGTTAAGAAGAAGAAACTTGGAGAATCTGTTTATAAAGAAAAGCGCGGAGGTTTACAAACTTACAAATTCACTGTCAATGATCGTCGTTTGGTAAAAGAACATATTGATAGCTTTCCCAGAGATGTTGGCCACTACAATCGGCATAGGTCAGAGAAAGAGTATTTGAGCGGTGATCTCAATGTTAACAGGCTTTTTAAAGCATTCAAAGAAAAGTATCCTAACACTGAAATTTCAAGCAAGTTCTACCGTAGTGTATTTTTAAAGGATTTTCCAAACCTATCCTTCCGTCGCCCACGAGTAGATACTTGCAAAACCTGTGATCGATTGAACATAGCAACCAAAAGTTTACTAGACCGTACACCTAAGGAAAAAGCAACACTAGAACTTGAGTTACATCACCGCCAAGTTGACTCTGTTTTCGCAGCAATAAAAAACAACTTTATTACAAGCAGTTTGCCAGGAAGTAAAATTTGCACAGTAACCATGGATTTACAAAAAGTGTTCGCCATACCCAAATTAACTCACAGTAACATGTACCACTGCCGTCAATTATCAGCTTACAACTTTGGGATCCATGTGGCTGATGTAGATAATGAATTGATGTGTGTTTGGCATGAGGGACAGTCGGGAAGAGGAGGCAACCAAATAGCGTCTTGCCTTTTGCAAGTACTGAACTGCGGGCTACTCAACACATACAAAAACAATCTGTGCGTTTGGAGTGACAATTATGCGGGCCAGTTAAAGAACAAGATGCTTTTGTTCTTATACGTCTTTCTTGTCTGTCATGGAATTTTCGATGTAGTTGACCACAAGTTTCTTATATCCGGACACTCATTCTCAGCGTCTGATCGGGATTTTGCGCTTATTGAAAAGAGATCGAAACGATCTAAGTTGTACAACATGCAAGATGTGATCAATGCTATAGTCACTGCGAGGCCGTCCCATCCTTTTAAAGTGCTCAATATGGGGGACGAGAAAACGTTTTTTGACTTTGATGCTGCCTCTTCCGCGTTGCTAGATACATCTAAACTCGGAATATCAAAGGCTTCTTGGCTTCGAGTTTCCAAAGATGAGTCCGGGTTCGTTTTGTATAAAAGAAGTTACAGTGATATTGCACCTTGGGAAAAATGTCGGGTACTGAAACCAGGTATTACTATTGCTAGCATCAAGAATGTCACTTTGACTTCTCTATCAACTACCATACCACCAAGTGCGGCTAAAAAGAAGGACCTCACTACAATGTTAGATTTTCTTGATGATCGTAATAGGGAATACTATTCAAACATTTTAGAAAACTGAGGTTAGAACACTTGGTTTCTTTATTAGTACGTAGGTTGTTTTTTTTTCTTTTCCTAGCTCTTAGATTACTTTGCGTTTTTTTGTAAAACAATAGATCTTAGATGACATTGCCCCGCCACTCTTCTTCTAGGGTGTGACTTTGGACTGAAATCATGTAATTTGGCAACAGTACCTGTGCACTAGGTCAATTGCGAGATTATTCACACCCAAATTCGCATATACAGGGAGAAGCAAATTTATTCAGGGTAGTTAAGGTGGCGTGAGGTAAAATTCGTTTCAAAATAATTCACGTGCGGCATTTTGTCGGCCTTTGACCAACAAAGTGCCGCACAGTGTATCGATATGGGTAAAAAGTGGACATCTGGGTATAAAGTCAACATTGAAAAGTACAATTTTTTTTCATTGTCACAAATTAGCAATACCCTAGGCTATGTTGGTGCACATTAATTTTTTTACAACTTTTAGTTTCCAAATAAATTCAATTGAAACTTGCCCTTCCGTAAGTCACAAAAATTTAGGCAAAAATCGTTGTCTATTAAAAAAATTGTACTACAAAAGTATTAGTTGTTTAAAAATTATTTTTGTGTGCCAAATCTATTAACCTGATGTAGTATATTTCTGTTAATTATTTGAAAAATTATGCAGTAAGTACACGATAACGTTTTTTTTAATTTACAGTCTTTTTTTATAAAGTTAACGTTTCCGTTGACTTATAAAAAAGTTTACATTTGTATAACTTCGCAAATATCATGTTTGACCGGGCCACCTTTAGAGAAAAAAGCGCAAATTTTTTATTTGCTAATATTTGCTATTCTTATAAAAAAATGCTTTTCTTTCACATGCTGCAGCGGTATTTATTTATTTTGCATTAGTCGATACGGATTCAAAACAAATTTGTAAATGAATCAAATAAATTGAGATTTAAGGTTTTGCATTAATCAAGCCAGGCCATGATTAGGTTAATCTGTAAACTTAAAATATTTGTTTTACAGTATACAGGGTGATCATTTTTAAGTCGGCACTATTGCTAACTATTTTATTATTGGCGATACGAAGTCGGTTAAATTAGAGAAGAAGTAGTATTTTTCCGCTGATTAACGTGCTGTAAAAAAACAATTGAACATCGGGTTTTCGATTTATTGCAAAAAATATATATTTTTTAAATGATACACCCTGTATATTATATCACCAATCAAAGATCTATCAAGAAGTTTTAAACAAAGTCCTCATGTGTTATATCAATTTTTAATAGTTTCGGAAATATGGCCATCCTCAGGAATTTGATAGTAAACTGGCATTATAAAATAGAACACCCTGTATATTGCATTACCATTAAATAGATATTTTAAAGAGCTTTAAAAAAATACCACATTTGATATGTCTATCTCTTGTAGTTTTGGAAATATGGCCATTCAAATCGAAAAAATAGTAGATATTAATGTCTATTTTATCTTTGACACTAAACTTAGTGCTTATAGCTTGAAGCTGTGGAAATAATGAAAATTTAACATAATTTTCAGATTTTGATGGCCATATTTTCAAAACTATAAGAGATAGACATATCAAATGTGGTATTTTTTAAAGCTCTTTAAAATATCTATTTAATGGTAATGCAATATACAGGGTGTTCTATTTTATAATGCCAGTTTACTATCAAATTCCCGAGGATGGCCATATTTCCGAAACTATTAAAAATTGGATATAACACATGAGGACTTTGTTTAAAACTTCTTGATAGAACTTCCGATTGCTGATATAATATACAGGGTGTTTCATTTAAAAAAGTATATTTCTTTAAATAAATCGAAAACCCGATGTTCAATTCTTTTTTGTTGACCTTAACGTGCGGAAAAAATACTACTACTTCTCTAATTTAACCGACTTCGTATCTCCAATAATAAAGAAGTTAGCAATAGTGCCGATTTAAAAATGATGATCCTGTATACTGTAAAACAAATATTTTCGCACAATTTTATCAACATTCATGATTATTATATCAATACAAACATTCGCTAATTTAAAAGCATTGATGTCCATTTTTTTCAATTTCGTCACACTGTGTGCCGCCTGAGAATTTAAATATTTTTTTACTGAAGTTTGAAAACTGCAGCGCCGGATTAATACATAATTAATTTTTAGTAATTAATAATTAATATAGGTATTTAACACTGTTCCTGAATTTGTAATACTTTTATATTTAGGGTTGCTTGAAGAGTTTTGCTCGTTTTAGGGTTTAATGAAATTAATAATGAAATAATATATTTATTAATAATGTATTAATACATTATGTATATATTAATACAAACCTTGTACAATGAAAACTATTTCAGTATTGCTTTAAGCTCGGTTTTAAGTTTTTTATATTTTGTATCTATAAGAATTTTGTCGTGTCTTTTTATTGTAAAGGGATATGTACCCTGCAGCTCAATAGGGCCATGAAAAATATAAGCTGCTTTAACTGTTTGTACGTCGTCGCATTGGGGCCACACATATTGTTCTAATTCCTTTTTTAAAAATTTTATTTGGCAGGTTTCATTTTTCTTCTCGATTGGATGTCGTAATAGACGGCGTAATAACTTTCTACATTAATCAATATATTATTTTTACTCTCATCGTTAAGGTCATCTTGATCTTCGTCTAAACTTTCAAAATCACTGGAATCTTCTTTCCAACTACTGTTGCTTTCACTGGAAGAATTATCTGAGTACTGAATTATTTTGGCACGCTTTTTTGGGTATTTTCCAAGGCTCATATTAATTTCTTTATTTTTTCTTTTAAATTTTTGAGGCCCTCTTACTCGTAACAGTCTGTCTGATGAAATTCTTCCTCCTTTATCGGAGAAATACCAACATATGGTGGATTTTTAACGGTCATTTTTCGAATTATTAATTCTTATTTCAAGGTAGGGGCTTAGAAAGTGCGTAGTTCGCGTCTATGCGTAGATTCGTCTTTGGAACATAATTATTTTTAGTTTAATAACTTTTCATCATGACTCGCTTATTTTTTGAGTTATGGTCAAAAAAGCGAAATTTTCACATTTTTCATGGGTACCCCAGTAAAATTTAACTAAAAAAATTTTTTTGCATTTTTTCCATTTCTTTACATAATTTTAATAATTTTAGTACTACTTACATGTCTCACGACGGTCTAAACCCAAGTCACCTTCCGTTCTTAACGGGTACAGACAATACGATTTTTTTTGCCGTTTTTCAAAATTTTTTTTTGCTATATTTATATTTTTTATCCTGAACAATTTTAGTCCTATACAAAATTTGCCTAAAACGAACGGTTACCGAGATAATTTTGCTAGGTTTTTTCCAAGGTCATTTTTCCGATTGAGGTCTAGCTCAAAAAATGTTTTTGTTCAAGATGCTGGCGATTGCGTACGACTAACTTTGTCTCGAATTCGGTCTATACCTAGGTCACCTTCCGTTCTTAACGGGTATAGACTATCCGAAACAATCCGATTTTTTTTTGCCGTTTTTCAAAAAAATTTTTTTGCTATATTTATATTTTTTTATCCTGAACAAGCAAAAAAATCGGATTGTCTGTACCCGTTAAGAACGGAAGGTGACTTGGGTTTAGACCGTCGTGAGACATGTAAGTAGTACTAAAATTATTAAAATTATGTAAAGAAATGGAAAAAATGCAAAAAAAAATTTTTTAGTTAAATTTGACATGGGTACCCATGAAAAAATGTTAAAATTTCGCTTTTTTGACAATAACTCAAAAAATAAGCGAGTCATGATGAAAAGTTATTAAACTTAAAATAATAATGTTCCAAAGACGCATCTTTTTTTTCTGTAACTTTTTAACGTGACGTTATTAGTTTTGAGATATTAGCGATTTAATTTAAAAATAAAAACGCAAATATCTTAAAAACCGTAAAAGCTACGAAAAATTTTATAAAACAAAAAATATAGATCTTACAAAGATCCATAGAAAAAGTTATGTTTACCGGATCAAAAAAATTAATAATAGCCGCGATATTAAATAAAAATTGATTTTGGCAATAAATTTAATTCAAAAATGAGAAAAATTGGGATTTTTTTATGAAAATGGATGGATTTTTTAATCAAAAATAAATAAATTAATTATAATTATTAAAATTATGTAAAGAAATGGTAAAAAATGCTAAAAAAAATAGTAAAATTTTACTGGGGTACCCATGAAAAAATGTGAAAATTTCGCTTTTTTGACCATAACTCAAAAAATAAGCGAGTCATGATGAAAAGTTATTAAACTAAAAATAATTATGTTCCAAAGACGAATCTACGCATAGACGCGAACTACGCACTTTCTAAAAACGCCACAAAATGCAAAAAAATGTGTTACTTATGTCAAATAATGTGAGGTACTGCGGGCTACTGCCAACTACTGCCAAGTACTGCGATGACACTGCGAGACACTGCCGGACAATGCGGCCTACTGCGAAATAATGTGAGTCACTGCGATGTACTGCGAAATAATGCGAAGCCACTGCCAACCATTGCGCATTAAATTTTAGGATTTTGTACATGTATTGCGTTAAGTGGTTAACCCCTCGGTCTTTGCAGACAACCGATTTTTTTTTAGAATTTAACAATTTAATTTTGTGAATTATGGTCACAACATAACAACAAAAACTAAGATTTTTGTACCTATTTGTCTTAAATGTATCTTTCCAATTTAGTTTATTATATAGATATTTAGTATAATTAGACGAAGTATTGTCAATTTGACTAGTAATTTAAAAATAAATTGTATATTTTAGGTACCATAAGTCACCATGACATGCACGACTATCTTCTTCTAACGAATGCAGGTAGTAAAAAGGCATTTGAACCAGTCCACGAACTAATTCAACAGTTACTCAATGAAGGAGAATCAGAAAAGATCTGACGCCTTCCGAATAATATCTGTGTTAAAAGTTACTTTAAGGTCGGTAGTTTCATGTGTTAAGACAGTGATACAGATATCTCTCTTAAAACTCACGATAAAGTGGTCACTTATTTATATTAACGATACTGTATAGGTACATAATTTTGGGACTAGATTGCTGTTACTACAATGAAAAATGCCACCGTTTTGAGCCACCTGCATAAAATTTATTTTGCTCCAAAAACACATCAGGGTAGCTTTCCAGTGACGAAAATTTTTGTAGCGTCACGCTCCAGGGCTTGAAGCTCTTGATCTGCTATAAAAAGTTAGTCACTGGAACGCATCCTTAGACAAGGAAAGAGAGATAACTTAAAGAAATTTTAAACTTTCGTTTTTTTTACCTTTCTTGGCTTTATAATAATCTCTTTTTAATATCTAATTCCCTTTTAAACAAATAATTTTTAAAAATCCATTCTTAACCATAAAAAACACGTTTGAAGCACAAAAACCAAAAGAGGGGTTGGTGCATGAGGGGCAAGGGGAAAGAAAAACGGAGTAGCTCAGGTGCATAACACTTTCCGTCACTGGAACGCCATAAAGTAGAACGAAATGCTCCTGAGCTACTCTCTCTTTCTTTGCCTAGAGAACCAAATGCCTATTCTCAGCGATTCTCAAAAAGAATTAGCTCTGATTAGTTTTGTTTGAAAATTTCATATGACTAAAAGTATTGTCAGAAGTGTTATTTAAATGCAAATATTTTTCTGTTAGTCACATAAAAAAATTGCTACAGTTTAGAGTTACCAATGCATGATTAGATTTTTCTTGTAAATTACTAAGTCATTTTTAATTTTTTAATAATTATCCTTAAAGGCCATAATTTAAAATTAATGCAACTAAAAGAGCCCTGATACACGCCAGTTTTGTGGCATTTCTGGACCGACGAGTCTATTCTCCAATGTCACTTTACAGTGGCGAATGCGTCATCAACAAAATGTCGCTTAAAAATCCGGTTTGCTAATGTGACACTGGGTATTTAAGATTTAATAATTCCTGGTCAGCGGTTTTATTTTCCAATCCCACTTCAAAGTGTCGCTGGCGAAATCAAAAAATGTTGTTTGGATATCCTTGTTAAGTGAGATTATTTTGATGTTGCATGCGATACTGGGTATTCGAGATTGGAGAATCGGCGGCCATGTACTTGTTTTTTTACAAAATTATTAATATTGTGGGGTAAGTTTGATACAATCTGCATATACAAGGTGTTTCCTTATTGCATTAAAAAAATTCAGGCTTTATTCACGAGATTATTTCATGTAAAAAGTGTTTGTCATAGTTCCGGATTCCGAAAATGCGTTGTTTCCAAGATACAGGCTTAGTAATTTGTTTTTGTGGCCCTTCAAGTTTATAGAATTTGTTATAATGCATTTTCGGACATACATACATATATTCATAAAACATTTTTTTATATAGAATTAACTCAGGAATAGGCTCCCAAAATTTTTTTTTACTGTAATTTCTAAACACTCTGTATTAAAGTTTTCCAGTTTCTTACTTGTTCCAAGTTTATATGCGAAGCATTTTATGTGATGAGAGATGAGTAACATGAGATTATTGGTTTTAAAAGCCTCTATAAATCTATTATTAAAATAAATTTCAGTGTTGTAATGTTGAACTGATGAATACCTGACGTTAAATAATTGAAACGTTTTACACGTCGTACCACTTTAAAAGGTTCATAGGCATTTTTTCCATTGCGTAAAATGGCACAGCATTCTTTGTCTAATCTCTACCTGTTAGTATTCTACACCCTTTAGACCGTCTCCTTTCTACGCATTAGCAAAAATTGCTTATGAACCTTTGAAATGACAATATGTATTGAAAACGGATCAGTTTTTACTAAAATTCTGATAGAGTTTTTTATAAAAAATATTTTTGGGGTTATTACTTTACAAAGTGGTGGTGCAGCTTTTCTATTACTGTAAAAAAAAACGTAGTGGCATCGCTGAAATTTATTTTGGATTTATAATTTTAGGGTTAAAAATATGAAGCCATTTTTAGGAGAGTTTAAAACCCTTTGCTTAATTTGGATATAAAAGATATAGTATTTTCAAAAATATCATAATTTCACGGCAAATTTAGTTTATACAAGTGCAGGTAATGTTTTTATTCATAAAAATTTTCTTTCTTTGATTTTTAAAAATAATATTGTATTTTTCCTAGTTAGGTATTCAAGAATTATTTCCAAGAATATAATCTTTTATGGCATATTAGGAAGTTTAAATCAGTGCAGCTGATGTTCTTATCAATAAAAGTTTTCTTATGTTTTTAAGCATTGTGATTAAGTTTATAAAAGGTAAATTTAAATACAGCAAAAATGGCTTCAATTAGATTTAGGTAAAAAAATCTCAGGCTTAAGTCATTCATGGTGATATTACGCTACTACATTTAAACAACTCGTATCTTACCCTTATTTGTAAACATTTATTCTCATATTTATTGTAAGTAACATGTATATGTTATTGGGGGCCGTTCAAGTATTACGTAAGCACTATAGAGGGGGTCGGGGTCTTAGTTTTGCCTATTTTGCGATGACAGGCGAGTCTAGATGGTGATTACGTCAGCAGCAGCTATTTACTGTTTTACATATAATGCATGAGCAATAGGTTTTGGTATCTTGGCCAGTAACAGAATAACAAAACAAGCACTATTAGTCACGCATGTTTACATGCCGGCATTTAGATAGATTGTCTCTTTTCCTTACATTGCCCATGTGTTATGTTATTTAGCTTAACCAGTATGGCCACCGACACATTAGAGACATTTTGCACCTCTTAAAATAATAGACGTTTTTTGGCCTCCTTATGGTTATCGTTATTAAACATAACGATTACGGCAGCAGTTTTAGACAGAGATTTTGCAGCCTCTTTTAAGAAATTTATCTTGCGTCTGCGCTTTCGACACATAACCTTATTTTTACCTGTGGTTGACCGATTTTAAAGTTTACGAAAAATCAGTACTTACTTCTATTCTCCATAAGTTATATATTGATATTTAAATATATGCAAATAGTTCTCTTGATTTTGTTTTTTAAAGCAGATGTAAACAATACATTATAAGCAAAACACAAAAAGTAAGGTTAGGTTTGGTAGTAGAATAAAAAGCAAGTGTGCCAGATTGTAACATGTAAATTAATTACTGAATTAAAACATCCTTAAAAATGCAAGTCCGTTTTAATTTCTTTACACTATTTTATTTTTCTTACTGCTATGGATTTTTCGCTAATTAGAGCCTATGTATCAATGATATTTTAATTAATACGGATTTATAATACAAAACCTTTTTAAATAATTGATATTAAAAATTCTACAATCCGGCAACCACGCAGTTTAACAATAACGATAACGATAAGCTCTTCGGTTTTCATCCGTGGTATTTATATTTGGCAGCGCTGCGTAAAAATAATAGAACTCATACGCAAAAATCTACTGACAAGCATCTTTAAACAAGTTATAGGTTTTAAATTGTTATGTTTATGTTAATAAAATCTCTAAACCAACCTTATCAAATCACCAAAAAATATGTTTAATTGAAAAGGCAAAACACTCACTGAAAAAAATTATAACAAAATTTGTAAAACAAGGTCAAGTAGCACATAAATTTAAGGATAAACACGGAGAGTTTCTATCAACTAATATAAATATTGATACATCGGATTATTGTCGTCGAATTTTTCACCTAAAAACACTCGGAAAAAACATATTTTCTAATTATTGCGGATATATTATCACTTATTGGATCTTGTAACCGAAAAACTTATTGGACTGGCATCGATTTTATGTCCCCATATACCGTATTCGATAAACTTTTTCGGGCGCATCGTAACCTTTGGCGGCGTTGCCACATGTCAGTCACATAGCATATTTTTCTTAAATATTTAATAATTCTACCTATCCCAAGCTCTAAAGGTCGGATTTTAATTAGCCAAAATGTTCAGAATTGTTTTTCTTCCGTTGATACAACTTTTAGTGAAATCTGAACATCAGTTTTTGTGAAGTAAAATAAATTTGCGATTTCCCATAAGGATCAATGTTAAAAGCAATTATTTTATAATATTTATACCTTTTTTCAATTCTCTGTAGACTGTTAAAAATTTAACTAGTTGATATTATAAAGTACCAGTATGCTAAGTTTCTTACACCGGTAGTACTACTTTTAGATTATAAAATTTGTATAGTTTTTTCGCCCAAATAAGCTCCGTCGGCATGATCCACTAATAAAAAGAACCCATTAAAAAAGGCGATTGCCTGCAATAAATTAATTAACGGTAGTCGGAAGGGCACGGTCGTATTGTGAAGGTATAATACGACGGTGCTCTCCCGACTACCGTTTATTGTGTGTCGGGTTATTAGATGTTTAACCCCTTTTCTACGCTGTTCCGTCAACGTTATCCAAGCACTGAAACATGCAATTTTTGCATTTTACAGCACCTTTTAAACAACGCGGTAGTGCCACCACCGACGTCATTTTTCTAAATAACTACTACCTGGGGTAGGCAGAATACTACACAGTGGTTTGCCAAGCCATCTGTGAGGTAACGAGCAATTAAATGCCAATGTCCGGTTCCGAGATTCGAACCCGGATCGCTGCGGTGAGAAGCTGGTACGTTACCGCTGGACTACGCTCGCCACAATCAATGTGTCAATAAAGTTTGTTTAATTAAATGAATATTATATGCGTTAGAGTCTTCTATCCTAAACCTATTTTCTTATTTCTAGAGTTATAACTACTGTTTATAAAACATTAAAAAGACAAAATACATTAAAAGAAAAATGCATATATGAATGTTTACGTAATCAAGGGGGAGGAAGTAAGACTTTTGCTTACTTTTGATGACATGGGGAGTTGGGGGCTTACGTAATACTTGAAAGAGCCCCTTAGAATTAATTAAACCATACATTGTCTTCAAGTTTTTAAGAGATATCAGGGTAAATGTTTATACTCATTTTTCATTAAATTTAGTTTACGTAGATTATTTGTAACACTTTTATTTATTTCTTAATGATAAGTTAGATCTTGTGAAAATTAGTTTTTAGTCTTAATTAGCAAATTTTCAGGATTATTAAAGGATAAAAAAATATAAGGGCGTACATTACCTTGTTTTCAATTATTTTAAAATAATTTACTTCGGAATTTCAAAAAAATCAGCCTGTGAATACAGTCACTGCATTGAATGTTAGTTATAAAAAGTATTTTTAATCAATTCAGAAATCTTGACTTACTGCTGGTTTGTTAAGACTAAAAGGATTATAGCCTTATAAAATAAAGTCCTAATGAAACGCCCTGTATATTACTAGATTTTTAATCCTGAATGTAACCTTAGCTGCTGCTTAATATATATTTTTTTTAATGCTAGAGGCCGAAGGATAATGTACAGGATGGGCCCTAAGTAATGGGTCAAGATTTAACCGGAGAATAGTGAAGTTAAAATATTGCGATTTAACTAAACTTACCTCGGTACAAAAGTTGATATTAACAGGGTGTCTCAAATTTCAAAAAATATTTCAAAATTATTTTAAAAATTTTATACCTCGTGAATGATCTGAAAAATAATATGGATGAATACAGCGAAAATCACAATTACCCCTACGTGGGCACTGCACAGCCCTGTTGTTGGGCATGGGCAGTAAAAATTTACAGACTATTGGAAAACAAACAACAGGACTAGATATCAACATTTTGTATAGGTTTCATTTATAAAGCAAATATACCAAAGTAATTTTGTTTCTTGGATATACATATTTAAATCTTGTATTTTAGGTTTTTAATTGTCTTCCATAGAAGTCCCTAAAAGTAAACCGGTTTAGATATTGGGTACTATTTTTTGTCTTGTATATATTTTTTACTTTTCGGTCGTATCGCCGATTTTATTCAAATTTAGCATACGTGAGTGCTTTGAAGCACTGATCTCAACTTAAATTCCGTTTTTGCTGAAACACTTCATTTTTAATTCATGAGGACCCTTTTTCACATAACCTTAAAATTGCACGGATTTTTTTATTATTATTTTTCTTCTTAACACTACTTTGACACAACCAAACTGAATGGTTGGTATTTTATTATAAAACCAATTAGTTTTTCTGTCAATAGTTTGAGGAATGAATCTCAATTTTAAAACTGATATTTCGCCCTTGCTGCCGTAGCAGTTTGCTTCGTTCAGTTAAACTTGGCGCGTAAACGCCGTTTCCTCATTTGACTTGACCAAGTTTTCACTTTTGCTGTTAATCGTTTGTAAATGTTCGTGATCTTCAAAAAATATATGCTGGAAATTGTTTATTTTTGGGGTTAGGGCCAAACTGACCCTAAACGAAAGTTAAAAACACCACTGAAAAACACCAGGACAAAGCACAAATGGAAGGACGAATACCAAATGACTAACGGTCGACCGTAGATGGGAAGTATGGGCTGCCGACGGAGTCAATTTTACCTGGATTTTACAATCGGGAAATCCTAGATTATCAATTAAATTATGAGGAGTGTGGCCCTGTTGCTGTTTAGTCAAACGTTTTCAGTGTTTTAACCACTATATTTAATAAAATACTGCAAATTTTGTAAATGTTGCCAACTATATTGTATTTTAATTGAAATACACTAACTTTTATGAGAACTGCACATGTGCAAAGGTAGACAGCAATTCTCCCAGTGTGGGGTCAAAAATTCGTGCGCAGGTCAATTGAAAATGTATGGGGATCATTTTCTATTGAGCTATTTTGACAAGTTCCTATAACGACAACCTGAATTTAAAAAAAAAATTAAGAACGAGACCTAGTTGCAAAATTAATAGAGTGATAATTATCCTGGCTAGACAGCTGTCACGTGCAAATGCCAAAATAACAAAGGCCTACTTACAAATAAGATTAAAATAAAAATAATTATCTACCTTTACAACATTTCTTATAGTTCTCTGCGTATAACCTTTTATGTTAAATTCCCGATCTTCTAAAAATACCAGCGAACTTTACACCAAATGTTTGTTTTCCAATTTTGTATTTTCTTTTTAATAAAAGGCCAGAAAATGATTTAATGTTTCTTTTATTTTGTGTAGGAGAATTTTCTGGTTTACTTAGATGGTATATACAGAATAGCACAAAATAGTTTGTAACGTTTTAGAGAAATTCAAAGTAGTGCAGGTGGCGCCCTCTAGTTAACACATAAAATATTAACATCAGATATGAATAGCTCATGTCAGAAAACTCCTAGAAACCAAGTTTTATTACAATATTTAAAACGTATCAAATATTATCAAAATAATTTTAAAATATTGTTTAAACTTTGAGACCTTATATCTCAGATATTATTAATATTTGTACTGAGGTACAAAATCGCAATATTTTAACTTTACAATTCTCCAATTGAGTTTTGGCCCATTACTTAAGGACCAGTTTGTATAAATAATTCTTTGTATTGAGATCAGATCCTTTTTAAACATTAGAGACATTTTGCACCCCTTATTTTGCAATTCCGTTGTGGTTAACGTTATTCTGAGATTGCGCAGTAACGCAAACATGATCCGTTATCGTTATTAACCATACCGGACTCCTTTAATTACGGATGAATACCGAAGAGCTTATCGTTTTCGTTATCGTTATTGTTTAACTGCGTGGTTGCCGGATTGTAGAAATTTTAATATCAATTATTTAAAAGGTTAAAATTTTATTGCCGTATTACTTAAAATATCATTTATACCTAGGCTCTAATTAGCGAAAAATCTATAGCAATAATAAAAATCAAATAGTGTTAAGAAATTAAAACGGACTTGCACTTTTACGGATATTCTAAATCAGTAATTAATTTAGATGTTACAATCTGGCACACTTGCTTTTTATTCTACTACCAAACCTAACCTTACTTTTTGTGTTTTGCTTTATACTGTATTGTTTGCATCTACTTTAAAAAATGAAATCAACAGAAGCGTTTGCATATATTTAAATATGAATTTATATCTTATGAAGAATAAAAGTAAATACTGATTTTTCGTTAACTTTAAAATGGGTAAACCACAGGCAAAAATAAGGTTATATGCAGACGCAAGATATATTTCTTAAAAGAGAAGCTGCAAAATCTCTGTCTAAAACTGCTGCTGTAATCGTTATGTTTAATAACGATAACCATAAGGAGGCCAAAAAACGTCTGTTATTTTAAGAGGTGCAAAATGTCTCTATTAAAAGATCTGTAAGAAACGTTATTTAAATTCTCACTCTTTAAGCCTCTGGTGACCTCTATTTATAAAAAGACATGTAATTTTTCCCTACTTTCAAGCTTAAAAAGCTTACATATGTGATACATTTTACAACTTTTTAATACCTTTTGTGTACATTCCAAAATGGCTGGTGACTTATTAAAATAATTTAAATTGTGCAGGGTGGTTTGATTCACAGTAAGACTTTCGACGAATATTTTTATGGCCTTTTAATACAGGGATATTTTTAAGTTGATGCTTTTCATGTAACTTTGTATAGAAAGCAATAAAATAAGAACATTTTTCAAGTAAAATTATGTCCAGAAATTGCTTCGTTTCTAAGATACATGGTGTTAAAGTTTTAAGAAAAAAATGCCTTTTTAACACGCTATCTATCTATCTATCTATCTATCTATCTATCTATCTATCTATCTATGTAACGGAATCTTTGAGCCTAATTTTTACCAACTTCCAGCTATTCGATTTCTTTGAAACTTTGCACACGTATTAAGGACCCATGACAATGCAATAATCTGCAAACAGTATCCCGTTATCCTGGTTAGATCGCCAGGATAAAAAAATTCCTTTATATTATAAAAACAACACCTGTGTTGCCATCTTTTGGCAACATCCCAAACTTTTCAGGAACTTTAGCTACTCTTGACAAAATGGCGAAGGAATTTTTAGTGAATAAACTGGAGCATTTTTACATACATACATACATACATGCATATCGAACTAAAAAATGAAAAATAAATAATAGTTTAAAAAACTAAAAACACGCTTTTATATGCAACCGAACTAAAAATTAGAAAATAATTTTTCATTAAAAAATATTGTCACTTCAGAGTAAAAAGCGTGGGGTGCATTTTACTATTTTTTCATAACTTTTCCCTCATAGATATTGGCAAATATAATAATTATAACATTTAATATATTAAGCACCCCACGCTTTTTACTCTGAAGTGACAATATTTTTTTTAATGAAAAATTATTTTCTAATTTTTAGTTCGGTTGCATATAAAAGCGTGTTTTTTTAGTTTTTTAAACTATTATTTATTTATCATACCTTAGGGGCCGTTTAAGTATTACGAAAGCACAATAGGGGGCGGGGGTCTTGGTTTTGCTTAGCAGCAGCTTTTTTCTGGTTAAATACAAAGTCGGTTTATATAGGGTCGCGACAAGCCATGTTGTTCAGTGCCGGAGATAATAAGTTAATTGTATTAGTAGGTACCGTTTACACAACAGTTTTAATATATTATTAAGTTGTAAATTCTTTTACTTTAAATAAAAAACATTTGGTATTACATCTTTCAACAAATATCACTTCTAAAACAATGCAAAATAAATGCGCAAATTCTAGACGCCACTGGATTGATCATCAGCTGATTTTACCCAGTCTTGCCAACTTTTCTCCGTGGAGTGCCTTTCCTTGCGTCCCCGACCTCGAACCGCCCTAAAAGTTGAGGATGTGTCGCAACCTTATAAATATAAACTAACCTTGGTTAAATAGATAAATCCAAGTTACACATTTTTTAAGTTTTAAAAATCTCATGCAAATACAAAAGTACAAAATGTAATTAGTGAACGAAGTGTGGCGTAAATTTAAATTACAAAGCAAATTCCTACAAGGAATTTGATATTGTATTTTAGAAAATTGAAGAATAATTGCAATTAGTGACTAAGAATAAATTCAATTTACTATAATTTTTTATAAGGTAAATGTTAAAATCAAGGTTAGTTTATATTTATAAGGTTGCGACATATTCTCAACTTTTAGGCGGTTCGAGTCGGGGACGCAAGGAAGGCACTTCTCGGAGAAAAGTTGCAAGACTGGGTAAAAATCAAGCTGAAGATCAATCCAGTGGCGTCTAGAATTTGCGCATTTCATTTTGTATTGTTTTGGAAGTGATATTTGTTGAAAGATATATAATTCCAAATGTTTTTTATTTAAAGTAGAAGAATTTACAACTTAATAACAATTAAAAACTGTTGTGTAAACGGTTGTTCTACTAATTCAATAAACTGTATATCTCCGGCACTTAAACAACATGGCCGAAAAATGGGAGATGTGACGTCATAACACGTCAAAGCAATATGGCCGAATGAATCGCGACCTTATATAGACCGAGTTTGGTTAAAGCCATTTGATAAGACCTCACAAGTGAGATTTCAGCGTACGCTAAAATTTTAGTTCCTATCCTGACCACCAGATAGCGAAAGTTGGCACTGGACCAATCAGAAAATTGGTCGATGCCCATGTCGAGTTTCTATTGGTCGATTGGACTACTTTCACTATCTGGTGGTCAGGGTAGGTACTAAAATTTCGAGGTACGCTGAAATCTCACTTGTGACAGAAGTTGGGTCGAATACTGAAAATCGGTATTCGAATACGAATACCGGAAAAAGAAAGTATTCGAATACCGAATATTTAAATACTTGGAAGAAAAAAGTATTCGAATACTCTGTATTCACGAACACCGAAATCGGTATTCGAATACTGGAAAAAAGATTCGAATACTAGACAACAAAGAAAAAAACCATTAAAAATTATTCAAAGAGCAAAAAAAGGTTCTCACCTCACGCCAGTATTCAAATACTCAAAAAAAAGTATTCGTCGAATATTTCCAAAGTATTCTAATACAGAATCCCGAATACTAATCAAAGAAGTATGCTGCCGAATACCAAACACACAAATGTATTCGAATACCGGCAAAATGTATTCTGAATACTATTCGGAATACTGAGTATTCGAATACGACCCAACTCTGCTTGTGAGGTTCTATGGATTTGTATTCTTTGGTACTAGAACTGAGGAATCTTGGTTCTTGAGTTTGGATCGCGTCAAATTGAAATCGTTCTCCGACGTTTTGCCAGCGATTGCTCAAAGCTTCTTCAGGGATCTTTACTCTGCGAGATGGAAACACTGACTTTATAAGACAGATTTATTTCTTATGATTGACTATGTCGACTGGTCACAATAATAAACTATGTTATTTTTTTTGTACTTCTGTATTTAAATGGCTTAATGTAAACATTAAAATACAAACCAAAGAATTTTAGGAACGAAATATTAATAAATATTGTAATATTTGTACCTTGCTCTATGTTGAATACGGTTAGTAAAGTTTGTTTAACTCTTTGTTTGACCTTCGGCCAGTGCGGACGTGCGTAGAGGACTACAAAGTCCTCGGAGTGGCGGTTAGAGGTACCATACGAACGTTTTTACCTTCGGGGATCAAGGAAAGATTCACGCTAAATTGACGGCATCTTTCTTCTGGATCTAAGCGCTGTGAGCGAAGATTCCTATAAGCTGATGGTATCCTGTTTGGTGGTGAACACGAGGTATTTCTCAAATGGCGGGAAATAGATGGGCGTGCCATGGGAACTGTCAGTAGTGAAAGTGAAGGTTATACGTAACACCAGTAGCAGGTCTTGGTTTGACAGCCGACAATTTATGCATTGCATCGATTGTAAAATTATTTTTGTTTTCTTTTTGGAATATCTGGGAGCTACGAACTCGATTATCCAGATTTTTCGCCGACGAAGCCCTGGAAAGCATAGTCCGGAAGGGGAGAGTGGTGGATTGGACCTGAAGGGACCAAAACCAAGAAAAAATAGAGAGAGAAGAGAGAGAGAGAAAATTTGTTTAAATGAATATTTTTGTGTGTTAAAGTCCTCTGTCCTAAGCCTATTTTCAGTTTCTAGAATTATAACTGCTGCTTATAAAACAATAAAAAGACGAAATACATTAAAAGAAAAATGCATATACAGGGTGTTCATTTAAAAGCTTTCCACTCAAGTTATCTTCGAAACGAGACAGATTTGAGAAAATCGCCGAAACACGTCAAGATATTTATTGAGGGGGAACGTTTTTACAAAAAATTGGACGGCGCCCCTTTAACCCCTTAACCACCAGGGCCACCACCCCAAAATTCTTAAACGAGAAGGCGGGTCGAGTGATACATCATTTTAAAGCTCCTGACGAGTTCTTTATAACCCTAGAATATGAAGTCAATATCTTCACCTATTACAAAATGGCGGTACTTTAAAAATTACCTAAATACCTGATTTGGATGGCCATATTTCCGAAACTAATAAAGTTAGATGTACCCTAATGTGGTGTTTTCTTAAAGCTCTTTTAATGGTGATACTGGTAGTAATATACAGGGTAGAAGAAAAAGTACATATTTTTTATTTAAGAACCCTGTATATTATTTTATCATTTAAAAAGATCTTTAAATGAGCTTTAAGAAAATACCACATTAAGTACATCTAACTTTAATACTTTCGGAAATTTGACCATCCAAATCAGGTATTTAGGTAATTTTTAAACTACCGCCATTTTGTAATAGGTGAAGATATTGACTTCATATACTAGGGTTATAAAGTACTCGTCAGGAGCTTTAAAATGATGTATCACTCGACCCGCCTTCTCATTTAAAAATGTTGGGGTGGTGGCCCTGGTGGTTAAGGGGTTAAAGGGCGCCGTCAATTTTTGTAAAACGTTCCCCCTCAATAAATATCTTGACGTGTTTCGGCGATTTTCTCAAATCTGTCTCGTTTCGAAGATAACGAGTGGAAAGATTTTAAATGAACACCCTGTATAATGTTTACGTAAGCATGGGAGGGGTAAGACTGCGTGTACCAAATTTTTCACCAAATTAGAGAGGTGGAAAAGTTATGATAAAAGAGCCTTTTTTTCTCTAAAATTTTCTCGGTATCTCGGAAAAGAAGCATCATTTTCCGATATAAATATATTTTTAAAATTTTCTTATTTTCTTGCAGTCTATACAGCGTAAAAATAAAGTACCAACTTAAAAATAACTCGTGTACATTGCAAATAATATAGTACAAAAAACATCTTTATTTAGTTTAAAATTCAAATATACTAAAGCAGTTGCGAATTAGTTTTTCAATTATTAAACAGATAACCTATCGAACAACTAGATAGTGGGTCAGATTTAATAGGTCTTTTTCATGAATAATACAATAATCCTAATAGTAATTTTAGGCTATTAAGGTAATTATTACTCATAACATAAAATATGTAAAGGAAGAAAACTTTTTAATTATCCAGTTTATTTATCATTATTATTATTATTTTTTTGGTTAATTATATGAAAGAATACATCTTTTAAAAATGCTCTTCAATTCTTACTTCAAAAATCTTGATCCATTCTTTTGTTCGTTGAAGCCAGGGGCGGTCATATCGAGAGGTGCCAAAAAACAAAAATCTTGGCGCCCCTAGAATGAAACAAAATTTTTAAATTTTTTGAAGAGCAAAAAAAAGGTCCCTTCACCTATTCTTATTTTACAAAAAAACTCCCACGTATTTGAAAAGCAAAAAATGAAGGTCCTTACTTCTCACTTTTCAATTCCATGATCACCATAACCCCGCGGACCGGCCCTAAGGGGGGCATATCATCATTAAATGCCCATTTTTGCCATTACATATGTATGAAATACAAGGGATGTGACATTAAAGAGGGGGCCATGGCCCCCTGGTTGAAGCTTTTTTTTAAAGAGAGTCTAACAGAAAGAAGCAGATAAATGTGATTTTATTTTTTACACGAACATGCGTCAGACGAAAAAAATCAAGATATCGAATTTGCTTAGTGAATGGAAATTATCAACATAACTTTTGTTTCGAAAATAAACCGTTCATATATATTTTTTAAATATCCAGTTTAAATTCGGCTCCAACGCTGCTACAAGAAATTAAAAAAAAATATATGTTAAAAAATATTTCCTTATGTATAGTGACTGTGTACCAAAGGAGGTGGCTAAAGATCAGCCCTTTTCACCCATCATGAAACGAAAATTAAAAGTTTTTATCTAATATCATTTTCTTATATCTATTAGAATTTTAGGTGTGGTCTTTAAATTTTTCAGAAGAAGTATAAAAAATAATTAGCAATTTACATAAAATCTAACATGACATATTTCTATCTGTCTATCTATATATATGTTGTTATTGTGATTTTTTTAAATTTTCTACTTAAACAATCTGTCAAGCACTCGACGCACCAAAAAAAAATTAATGCAGCTTTGGAAGCCTATTCACTGTAGTGTTCAAAGGACTAAAGAGGATCTTGGTGTACAAAGTGCTTGACAGATTTTTCTAAGTAGAAAATTTAGAAAAATCACTCAAAACAACAACATTTTAACTAATATACCCAGTTTGATGGCCGTTTGATGTGACTTGCTATTTATTTTTTTATACTACTTCTGAAAAATTGTAAAGACCAACACCTGTTTGTGAAACTTCCTATAGATATAATAAATTAATTTTGATAAGAACTTTTTATTTTCGTAAATATGATGGGCGAAAAGAGGCTGATCTTTACCCACCTCCTTTCATTAAAATATTTAGCTGTTTTCTCAGATATCTTAAAAAATAATAAACCTTCCTTTAATATAAACGTAAATTTGTTAATGAAATAAAAAAAAAGATTTTATATCCAAAAATTAAAAAAAAAACCCAAAGTATGCCTAAGTATTGGTATTGCAAATGCATCTGCTTTTTTATATTTGAATTTTAAGGTTGTCTGCTACCAAAGATTGGAAAAGTTCATTTTTTAAAGACCTTGTAAATGCTTTATTTTTTTTTTTTTAATTTTGGCTGTGGTCTAAGTCCCAAGAAAGAAGCCTAAAAATTACTACTAACCCAAAAAGGTATCTAAAAAATTAAGCAAAATAAAATATATTTTTAAATTAATGGTATGGTATATGTTAAATATAGTTGGACCCACATCATACGTCTTATTTTTAATGATCTGCGGGTCTATCTCACTTCACAGTATAGTATCGCATGCGTCATCGTATTAATTGCTGACCTGATAAAGTTGCTAATTCGGTTGTTTTCTGATTTTTTTTAATAAGTAACTTAATTTACTTAAATCTGGATACCTAATATCAAGAAAATTAATTATTATTATTATTTTAGATCTGCATAAAATGAACTTTACATTACATTAAAACTAACTGTAATTTTAGGAAATTTTATGACCAAATTTATTTGTTCAATGAGTAATATACCAAAAATAACTAACAAGTTGTAACTTTAACATACTTCTTGATCTTTTTTGGACCTACACAATTACTTTTTTTTCTATTAAAAGTTTTTATTTCACTATTACTTAATTTTACTTTAAAATAAATAGATACCATTCAATAGTTACTAATAATACCACCGCACAAACAACTTATAGTAGTTTCACTGTCCCGCAACACATACAATTGTTCACATCAAAGTTCTTTCGGCATATCGTCTTCGGGTGTGTAGCTTTCGGCGGTAAGCGCCGTCCGTTTATTAGATCCTCTCGGTTCAACATACGCATTGAAAAAGAAACTTAGTAACACACCAAAGTCGGTCTATATAGGGTCGCGACATTCGGCCATATTGCTTTGACGTGTTATGACGTCACATCTCCCATTTTTCGGCCATGTTGTTCAGTGCCGGAGATATACAGTTTATTGTATTAGTAGAACAACCGTTTACACAACAGTTTTTAATTATTATTAAGTTATTAATTCTTTTACTATAAATAAAAACCTTTGTAATTACATCTTTCAAGAAATATCACTTCCAAAACAATGCAAAATGAAATGCGCAAATTCTAGACGCCACTGGATTGATCATCAGCTTTGAATTTACCCAGTCTTGCCAACTTTTATCCGTGGAGTGCCCTTCCTTGCGTCCCGGACCTCGAACCGCCTAAAAGTTGAGGATATGTCGCAACCTTATAAATATAAACTAACCTTGGTAACACACGCCGCTTAAATAAATCCCTTTAGTCTGCAGCGGGGACAAGATGCAAGGGACATCCGTTGTCGGATATCTTCGGGCATGTTCGCGTTGATGGCGGAGTGAATTTACTATAAAGTTGTTTGTGCGGTGATAATCCATAGCTTACTTCTTACAATTGTTACCAACGTTATTTTTATGTAACTTTTACAGAAAGAAAAATTGTGAAAATGCATTCAGCTGTTTTTTGTCTGTAAACTGCAAGTAGGGGTGATTTTACATAAGTATATTTTTATTGATTATATCTTACATGAACTGAAAAATAGTGCAAAAGGTAAAGAAATGGTCTTAAGAGGTAAGAGAATTAATTCCAGCAACTTTTTCTACATTTTTTTGTACCTTATATTAGGTTTTTTTTAAATTTTGTTGTGAACCTTTTGAAATTTATAACAATTATGACGAGCTCATTGTAAATTATTGAAAATAAAAGTTTTGCCATTTTTACTATAAGTGGTGTTTTTATTTTTCCTAATATAGCGTTTAAAATATGGTATCGATTATAAACTTAGAATAAGATACAATAAAACCAAAATATTGGTTTTCACTAGGGCTGGCAAAAACCGGAAAAAAACAAAACCGGTTAACCGGTTTTAAAAAACCGGTTTCTGTTAAAACCGGTTAACCGAATATTTAAAAACCGGTTATAAAAACCGGTTTTAAAATCGAAAACCGAAAACGGTTTTCAAAACCGATACACCGAAATCGGTTTTTAAAACCGAAAAGCTCAGAAAAACCGAAGTTTAAATGACTGATTTATATATGACTATTTTCAACCAGCATATTTAAAAATGTTTAATAATGTTAAAAAATACATTTTAATAAAAATAAATATTTTTGTACTACATATATTAAAAAATGGGTTCTTAAAATTTATTTTGTTACATATCTTTTAAAATTGAAATCGAATTTAAAAAGTTTTATATGAAAGTTGCTCATTTTTGTATGTAGATTAAGATTCTAAATAAAAAAATTGGAGTTCCCTTTTGAAAAAACAAAGTTGATATGAATATGACCTTAAAATTTTAGTCAAGGTCACAAACTAATAATACCATTAAATTTGCCCCTTTATTTCAAACAATTCTTACTAGAAACATTTTCTTCTAAAATGCGCCGTTTTCTGGTTATTTGCCTGTCTAAGGTTAAATGAACCACCCTGTATAATCTGTCAACCAATATCCGATTTTACAAAATGAACGGTTTTTCTTTTTTAGATATAAACCGCAATCAACCAAAAACCTATTAATTGATATTCGAAGAACCGCTTTTCGATTTTGGTCCGATTATCCAAAAAACCGGTATTCGAAAACCGATTATCCGAAAAACCGGTATTTGAAAACCGCTTTTTAAAACCGGTTAACCGATATTCGAAAACCGGTTTTTCAAAACCGGTTACCGGTATTCGAAAACCGGTTTTCGGTGTTGGCCATACAGCGGTTACCCGAAACCGGTTAACCGAAAAACCTGTTTCGGTTGCCAGCCCTAGTTTTCACTGATTGTCGATAATTTGTAGACTCAATAAAAAAGGTTATTTTTGTAATTAGTAAAAGCCAGAGTCATTAACGAAGCAGGACTAGGTTTGGGTGGGCTGCCCATAAATAACCATATTTAAAAAAAAAACATTAATTTTGTTACTCCTGGACAAAAAAAAAACCGAAGAAACCAAATTTTGTTCAAATTTAATCTTAAATAACTTTTGATTTTTTAAGCGATTTTAATTATCTTTTTTGTTACAGTTGTATAGCATCTTCTATTTAGATTATTATTTAATATGGAGATTGTAAAAAGTTTTATAGGATTAGGTGTTATACTGAGGAGAGCCAAAATGCCAAATGACCCAAATTTTTGAACACCCTGTGGAATATTTTACCGTCACAATTTTTTACCAGTGTATTGGATTTTAAAACTACGTCTTTTCTTAACTTTCCCTTTTTTTATTTATACCAATATCTCTGTTACAAAAAGAATTACAAATTTCTAAATATTTTATATATTGCGAACATATTGAATAAACTTAAGATTTGGATGGTCATATTTTCCGAAACCAATAAGGATAACTATGACAAATGTTAAATTTTTTAAAGGTCTTTAAAATATCTTTTTACTGGTGATATAATATACGGGGTGTTTTTTTTCGTAAAACTATACTTTATGTTGTTCCCTGTATATCTTAAGACCCAAGCAGCAAGCTGACATCATTATGACGTCATTTTTAAGTAATTATTGGTCATAGGACGTCATCAGACCAAAATTATAACGTTATTTTAATGACGTGTTTTTGACGTCGTTGAAGTGACGTCTTTTTGACGTCATTTTTTTGTAAAACTAGCTCATAAAATTCTAATGAAATCATGTTTAGAAAACCCACCAGAAAAATTTTGTGACATTATATGATTTGTGTCAAAATCCAACCGAAATATCATATGACAGAAAAAATAAGACTAATAATTTTACAAAATTGAATAGGAAAAAAACTCTACCGATAGATGGCGCAATGGACAATAAACTACTACGTTTATTCAACATCTTTGCTTTTTATCTCCTTCACCGTACCGATGATTCTCAATTTGCTTTGAAAGAAATATCTTCGGCTAGTGTATAAATCTGCATCTCCAGGTTAAACGGTGTCCCGAGAGATGCGACCTTGCAGTGCAAGGAAATTGCAAGCAGTAAGGAGTTTTTTCCTATTTTAATTTTCAAATAAAATATCGTATCATTTTAGCTTTTAAAAAAATATATATGCGTCAATTTTTCATCTTAAAGATTAAAGACGTCATTATGACGGGACGTCTTTTGTCTGTGACTTAGGGAGGTCAATTTAACGTCATTTTGTCGTCATCTTATGACGTCTTTGCTGACCAAATGTAACCAAAAATGACTAAAGGAGACGTTAATATGACGTCAGATTGCTGCTTGGGGAATAACAAAAATCTGATTACTGATTTTGAAACTACGAAATCAAGGTTAAGAAAAGATGGGGCTTTCAAGTTCAATGCACTGGTAAGAAATTGTGACGGTAAATTTTACAGGGTGTTCGAAAATTTGGGTGAAATACGACATTTGGCTCTCCCCTGTATCACACCTAATTCTATAAAAAAATGTGCAATCCCCATATTAATTAAAAATCTTGATGGAAGGATCCACAACTGGACCAAAAAATAATTAAAATCTGTCAACAAGCCAGAATGTTATCTAAGACTAAAGTCAAATTTTCTTGCTAACCGTATTTGTCTCACTGGTTTAAGGCATTTTTTCGTGTTAATACGGTTCAAACCATGTTAAAAACATTTGAATACCTATCTTAATCTAACTCTCATATTTATATTGTGATTTCCACTGCGGCTTGAACCACTCCAATGAATACGGTTAACACGAGAAAATGACTTTAAACCGTATTTGAAAATGACAGTATAAATATGAGAATCAAGAAAATGTATGTTTTCAAACCGTTGGGCCACAGCCCAATAAACTTTTAGGTTATGATTATGAATTTTGTTTTTTATGATTAATATGTACTTTTGTTTACACCAAATATAAACATTTTTCACTTCCCATGTACAGCCACGTAAAAAGTTTACTAAAAATTACCAAAACAAAGTTTTTAATGAGTACGATGCATACGCCCGCCCGACAAAGATAACTATATTGTTTTTAAACCATTCAGCAATTTTCGGCGTTCAACCAATTATAACCGCGGTAATAATTGGTTACAATTTTGACGTATAACACATTGTTTAAACGTCAACATAACCGACACCGTTTTATAACCGCGGTAATAATTGGTGACAAATTTGACCTATAATACATTGTTTAAACGTCCACGTAACCGATTGGTAAATACCGTTTTAGAATTGGTTATTCGCCTAAAATTGATGATTGTCCGGGATGTATTCAAACACGGTTAAATACGCGACGTACATGATGTCACCGTTTAACAAGAAAATGTAATGTTTTGAACCGTAATAACAACAAAAAATGGCTTTAATTTGATCAAAATTTTGTTTGTCCGCTTTTTTTTTTGTCTAGAACTGTACTATTTTTTACGTTTTTTATCTAGGTTAAATTTATATATTGCCTACGACATATACATCATCGATTATTTTTAAACTTCTTTGTAAAGGTGGGTTTATCTGTACTAACATATCTAACTAATAAACCTTTGTCGTAAATGGCTCCCTCAAGAATAACTTTTGGGAAATAATTAAAATTATATTTTGTTACTTTGTATACACGTGCGTGCTAACAGGAAAATTTATGCTTAATTTGTTGAATTTCATCTTTTATTGCTGCCGCAGGTCTATTAACGAATATAGGCTAATATTGCCTCATAGTTTGTTAGCTCTAATTACTAAGTTAGTTTAAACCTGCGGTAGGTGATCTCACTTTAGCTTTGAAAGAAATATCTTCGGCTAGTGTAAAAGTCTGCATCTCCAAGTTGGACAGTGTCTGAGAGATGGTACTTTGCACTGCAAGGAAATTGCATGCAGTAAGGAGTTGTTTCCTATTTTAATTTTTCCAAATAAAATATCGCATCATTTTAGCTTTTTAAAAAAGTATATGCGACAATTTTCGTCACTAAGACGTCAGCTTGCTGCTTGGGAGTATCTGCATTTGCCCACATTCGTGTCTTTTGTTGTTATCTTTTTTGCCAGCAGCTTATTAATGATGGATGCCATCATCTTAAACGCATTTTTTTGCCAATAACTTATTAATGACGGATGCCATCACTTTATCTGCAACACGGCGGCCTAATAACGGCCAGTTGCCCACTTTCGCGTCTTTTTGATACCTTTTTGCCAATGCCTTGCCATTAAAGAGTGTTGGCAATGCCAGTAAATTAAATGTACAACGCCGTAGGCTGCAAAAAATATTGATAAATTGTTTGACATCGTATAAATAAATACAAGATATTTAGATAAAAAATACTTTATTTTATTCTAGATATTTTTTACTACTCAGTAGTATTCTGGTAATAATATGTTGGTTACACTAAATAATAAATTAAACATAAGAAAAGCGGCACATGAAACATATATTATGGGAAATAGTACAAATGTTCCATTAAGAGCCACGTTATTGTTATTAGGTATTTTATTTTAATGATTTATAAAAATCAAAAAGTCTGAGAAAAATATTAATTATAGTAGGCAACAAGTTTTCTTTATTTTCTGTTTCTTTTCACAAAAACTAAGTGTTTTGCCGGGATGTTTTCAAATAATTATGATTTTCAGTGCTTTTCACACGTAGTAACGTATCTGACGTTGGAATTTTTATAAGTGCCGTATTTAAAGTTTTTATATTATAAAAAACTGTATTACTTAAACTTTAAATCAGGCCCTAGGCTAAAATTTTTCCCGGAGCACCTATTTTCCACCAAAAACATTTTTGAAGAGCAAAAAAAGTCCTGTCCTCCCTTACGCCTAATTTGAGTGCTCGGCGCCTTACTTCAACACCAAATAAAATATGTCCCAAAACAGGTCATTCTCTCCTTTTCACGCCTATTTGCCTATTTCATTCCAAAACACCTTACTAGCTTACCTAAAAATCCCTACTCAACCTTCAACCTAAACTTTTTTCAAGCCTCCCCTCTCTAGCGCCTATTACTACTCCCCTGTCTGGCGCCTATTTTTTTCCATGGCGCCCTAGGCTGTAGCCTAGTCAGCCTAATGGATTGTTCTTTTATTCCTAGAGTTTCTAGACTGTGGAACCTACTGCCAGCGCAGGTCTTTCCTTCCCCAAATCTTCTAGTTTTTAAGTCTCGTTTTCAAACATAATTTTATTTAAAAAATCATCTTATTTTCCTACATTCTTTACTATGTTACGAGGAATATCAACTTAATAAATAATAGTTTAAAAAAACTAAAAAACACGCTTTTATATGCAACCGAACTAAAAATTAGAAAATAATTTTTCATTACAAAGAGTTTGTCGCTTCAGCGTAAAAAGCGTGGGGTGCATTTTACTATTTTTTCATAACTTTTCCCTCATAGATATTTGCAATAGAATAATTATAACATTTAATATATTAAGCACCCCACGCTTTTATTCTGAAGTGACAAACTCTTTGTAATGAAAAATTATTTTCTAATTTTTAGTTCGGTTGCATATAAAAGCGTGTTTTTTAGTTTTTTAAACTATTATTTATTTTTCATTTTTAGTTCGATATATCAATTGGTTTTTAAAAATAAATGCTCCAGTTTATTCACTAAAAAATTCCTTCGCCATTTTGTCAAGAGACACAGAGGATCTGTAAAGGAATATATTTAACCTGGCGGTCCTAATCAGGATAACGGGATACTGTTTTTAAATTATTGCATTGTCATCGGTCCTTGATACGTGTGCAAAATTTCAAAGAAATTGAATCGCTGGAAGTTGGTAAAAATTAGGCTCAAAGATTCCGTTACATAGATAGATAGATAGTTACAACCCAAGCTAATAAAAGCGTGTTAAAAATAACCCTGCGTATATTCTATCAGAGAGAAAAAGTAGTGGACACTTTCAAATTACAATTATCAGATGAGTGCTGCTGTTTATACTAATTACTTAAGAGAATAATTACAGCAAGCTTAGAATCTGATGATTTCGACAATAAACAAAACAACATTTTTTCGAAAAATAGACTCTTGCGACGCGAGAAACTATGCCACTACCACAACCACAACGCGTGGTCGAGTAGAAGTGTCTTAAGCCACATCGTGTCGCCAGTCAATTTGCGCTGTATAATTTTTTAGGTTCAAAAGACGCGCTGTGCTATGTCGCGTCTCACGCGTTATACGCGTCTCAATTTGCGCCTTGCCTTACCGCTTTTTAAGTTCCTATGTCCTATAGTTTTAAATTTTTATTTTTACCACTAGATATTTGAAATAACTTCTTTATTATGTATTGATTTTAGATTAGGCATTGAGTAAATTATTAAATGAAAAATAAAATACGAGTCTCACGCGTTATACGCGTCTCAATTTGTGCCTTGCCTTACCGCTTTTTAAGTTCCTATGTCCTATAGTTTTAAATTTTTATTTTTACCACTAGATATTTGAAATAACTTCTTTATTATGTATTGATTTTAGATTAGGCATTGAGTAAATTATTAAATGAAAAATAAAAGACGAGTCTCACGCGTTATACGCGTCTCAATTTGCGCCTTGCCTTACCGTTTTTAAGTTGCTATGTCCTATAGTTTTAAATTTTTATTTTTGCCACTAGATATTTGAAATAACTTCTTTATTATGTATTGATTTTAGATTAGGCATTGAGTAAATTATTAAATGAAAAATAAAATACAAGTCTCACGCGTTATACGCGTCTCAATTTGCGCCTTGCCTTACCGTTTTTTAAGTTCCTATGTCCTATAGTTTTAAATTTTTATTTTTGCCACTAAATATTTGAAATAACTTCTTTATTATGTATTGATTTTAGATTAGGCATTGAGTAAATTATTAAATGAAAAATAAAATACGAGTCTCACGCGTTATACGCGTCTCAATTTGCGCCTTGCCTTACCGTTTTTTAAGTTGCTATGTCCTATAGTTTTAAATTTTTATTTTTACCACTAGATATTTGAAATAACTTCTTTAATATGTATTGATTTTAGATTAGGCATTGAGTAAATTATTAAATAAAAAATAAAAGACGAGTCTCACGCGTTATCCGCGTCTCAATTTGCGCCTTGCCTTACCGTTTTTTAAGTTGCTATGTCCTATAGTTTTAAAGTTTTATTTCTGCCACTAGATATTTGAAATAACTTCTTTATTATGTATTGATTTTAGATTAGGCATTGAGTAAATTATTAAATGAAAAATAAATGACGAGTCTCACGCGTTATACGCGTCTCAATTTGCGCCTTGCCTTACCGTTTTTTAAGTTCCTATGTCCTATAGTTTTACATTTTTATTTCTGCCACTAGATATTTGAAATAACTTCTTTATTATGTATTGACTTTAGATTAGGCATTGAGTAAATTATTAAATGAAAAATAAAATACAAGTCTCACGCGTTATACGCGTCTCAATTTGCGCCTTGCCTTACCGTTTTTAAGTTCCTATGTCTTATAGTTTTAAATTTTTATTTTTGCCACTAAATATTTAAAATAACTTCTTTATTATGTATTGATTTTAGATTAGGCATTGAGTAAATTATTAAATAAAAATAAAATACAAGTCTCACGCGTTATACGCGTCTCAATTTGCGCCTTGCCTTACCGTTTTTTAAGTTCCTATGTACTATAGTTTTAAATTTTTATTTTTGCCACTAGATATTTGATAATAACTTCTTTATTATGTATTGATTTTAGATTAGGCATTGAGTAAATTATTAAATGAAAAAATAAAATACAAGTCTCACGCGTTATACGCGTCTCAATTTGCGCCTTGCCTTACCGTTTTTTAAGTTCCTATGTACTATAGTTTTAAATTTTTATTTTTGTCACTAGATATTTGAAATAACTTCTTTATTATGTATTGATTTTAGATTAGGCATTGGGTAAATTATTAAATGAAAAATAAAAAGACTTGTTGATTACAGTATACAATACAGGTGGTATAATTTAAACTGAATAATTTATAGAAACAAATAAAGGAGAAAATACATTTTATTGTTTTAATGTAAATAAGTTAAAAATGTGGCTACTGAATTAATTATTATTAACATTTGTCGATATTTGCCTTTGCTGTCTTTGCTATAAGGGGTTAAAAAGACGTACAGTCTTAGGTAAAATATTTAGTAAGGTTTTTAGAATGGTATGGTTTTATATGGGTAGGTGTTCCTCAAAGATAATTCTGACGACGCCGAGACAACCACGCTAAAATGTCCTAAACCCGTATAAGAAACATGGCGTACCCTACAATTTTAACCGACTTTAAAAAAGGAGGTTATCAATCTGTTCCGTTTTTTTGTCTATGTTACGCCATTACTTCGTCAATTGTGAACCAATTTAAAAAATCTTTTTTATTTGAAAAAGTGCACTTTCACAGTGGTCCCATAAAAAAGCTAAGTCAAGATTGCAAGAGAGAAAGGTACTAGACCTATTATTTTCTCTCTGCCGTACGTTGTTTGTGCGACAAAGCTGTACTAGCGCCACCTATTGGTGTAACGTTAAACAACAGAAACTAATATACGTGGCAGTTTACAAAATGCTATTACATCCGTCAACAAAATTTACTCTTTTCATCGAACTAAAAGCGAGACTACAGTAACAAGTACAGGGTCGTGTAATTTGATTGATTAAAATGGGAGGGGGAGGATGCCAACCACTCGGGCTGGCGAAACGTCAGGGATATTAAAATTTTCGACGACGGCCGAATAGCCCAAAAACATAAGTTTAGCAGCTACTGGTAGTGTTTTTAGTATATTTTTTTATCTTTGGACAAACCAAGAAGGCTAAATGCCTAAATACTAACGTACCGTGGGTGTCTTAAGCGAGGTAAGAGGGAGTTTGTTGACACGGGACTTAAATACTTGAAGATTTGGGGGGAAGGAAAGACCTCCGGAGGCAGCAGGTTCCACATTCCAGAAACTCTAGGGATAAAAGAACGAACAAAGTGAGAAGTTCGGGGCCTGTCCAATTGGACTGTATAGGGATGCATACGAGCGGAACCACGAGTTTCTCTGTTGGGAACCGTGAGTGGAGGAACTATACTGGACAACTCTTCAGAGCAGAAGCCATGGAAGTACCTACAAAAGGCGATAAATCCCCCACAGCCCGACGATGGGCAAGAGAGGGAAGCCTTTCTGTAAGTGAAGGATTATTAATGAAACAAATAGCTCTTCTTTGAATAGAATCAAGAATGCTTAGGGTTGTGGGGGACGCCATGCCCCAGATATAAGAACAATATTCCAAGGGAGGTCGGATTTGGGACACATACAAAGTGTATAAATTATAGGGGAAAATACTTTTGGCTCGAAAGAGAAATCCAAGCTTTTTGAAGCTGCCGTGGCTATAGAAACAATGTGTTTATGCCAGTTAAGGTTACTTTCAAATGTGACGCCAACAAGATTATATATGATAACCGATTTAATAGTAATTATAATAAATAAGAAAGCGAAAAATAAAATGTTTCTTGTTGGCACCGGCATAAAAACAAGGGGGCCTGGGAAGGGCGGGCTCCCCAGGCGCTTCCCAAAAAATGTACCATATAGCCAAATGTTAAAGAAATTAATAGGTATAGGCGTGTAGGTAGGTACAACGTGCTATTGTACCTATGGGGACCTAGAGGATCTCCATAATTGTACCTTTGTTACATAAGTACTGTATAATAATTTTTGAGGTGAGGCCCTTTTTATTTTCTGGGATAAAAAAATAAGTTTGACACTCTTCAGGCTTGCAACAGTTCCTTTTTTATTTGAGGGCGTTTTTTGGTCTTTAAAATTTCTTAGTACTCAAAAAAAACATACAGTTCTCATCAATCCGATGTTTTTCTCAGGCCCCCTAGGCCCCCCAGGTTCGATGATTAGTTACGCTTATGGTAGTTGGGCAGTAAGTTCCATTATTATGCATCTCATTACATTCCAGCTGCAGAAGCCACAAACCTTCTACAACAAAATACTAGTGTCTTCTTTGCTTCTACTTTGTCTGTTCCTAGAATTCAAACTTCGAACCTCTAAATTTTTAACTTACTATTACTTTGGCTATGAGTCTATCTGTAAATAACGTTAAGGCATATTCTTAATTAAGGGTTGTAAAAAAAACACTAAAATGTGCATCAATTTTTTTATTTGGTGATAAAAAAAGTAGCTTTTAACGACATATCGATCATAATGCAAAATTAAAATGTTAAGGCCACAAACTTTGTTCTTTACATATAACTTTTTTTATGTACAAAAGGCATATAGGCTTTTTTTAAATAAGTTGTCCGTTTTTTTAATCGAAGGAAATACGCAGAAAGTATTACTAAAACATATTTCAGAAATAGCCCTAGAAGATATAGGTCAACAAGCTGTAAATACTACGTTTCAATGTACAGGGTGTCCCATTTTGGTTGTCCCTCATGAGAAACTTGGAAACCATAAGAGATATTAAAAATCCGATACCCCATCCTCGAGCTCTTTTTGGAGAAAACATTTATGGTAAAAACAGATCATCGCTATCGCGAAGCGTTTCAGAGATACAGGGTGATTCTCGATTTTTCACTTTTTGAAAAGGTCCTGTAGCTTTGTTGTTATTACAACAACATTTCATTTTTGACGTATGACCCAAACATGTTTTTTTATTAGGGACACCCTATAAATGATTAGGTAATTAAATTGCTTGTTTTTTCTGATTAAAATAATATATCATAGTAGGTGGTTTAATACATTTTTACGTCAAATATTGGAAAAATTATGATTTTAAAGACGCATTGCGGCTTCTATCTGTTTTTTAAATTGTTTATATATTTTTGTTTTAAAAGGAATCTGTCATCCCTTAGCTCAGGAGACATTTCCGTAGAAAAAAAAATATATTTTTTTAATTAATTAATTTTTTGTTTTTTTTTCTACGGAAATGTCTCCTGAGTTGGGGGATGGCAGTATTGTTTTTAATAGAAATATAAAACAATTTAAAAACAGATAGAAGCCGCAATGCCTCTTTAAAATCATAATTTTTACAATATTTGACGTAAAAAATGTATTAAACCACCTACTATGATATATTATTTTAATCAGAAAAAAACAAACAATTTAATTACCTAATCATTTATAGGGTGTCCTTAATAAAAAAAAACATGTTTGGGTCATATGTCAAAAATGACAGCTCAAAAAATTTTTTGGCTACGCCACTGGATTCTACGGAAAAAGTGTCTGTATAATGTGCAATTAGTTTTCTCGTATTTGTAATAACAACAAAGCTACAGGGCCTTTTCAAAAAGTGAAAAAATCGAGAATCACCCTGTATCTCTGAAACGCTTCGCGATAGCGATGATCTGTTTTTACCATAAATGTTTCTTCAAAAAAGAGCTCGAGGATGGAGTATTAGATTTTTAATATCTCTTATGGTTTCCAAGTTCCCCATAAGGGACAACCAAAATGGGACACCCTGTACAGGGCGTCAAAAAGATATCTAAAAAAAAAAGCAGAGATTTGTAATTTCGTTTTTATTTATTTATTTATTTTTTGTTATTTAATACGGTATTAAAAAACGAAAGGGATTTTCTTAAAGCAATTTTTGAGCTCTACAAGTTGGCGGCTGCAGATTTTGAATACGAAATTTCGTCTTTTCAACAATTTTTTACATAAAACTATTAACTTTAGGTCTTTAAGAGGTAAAAAATGTAGTGCTTGTTTAACCCTTCATTTCATTACCCATAAATATCGTAAATATCACAAAAATACCTAATTCACTTTTATCACTATCATAAAAGTAACATACCTACGGATAAGAGAAACCATGGCATGCTAAAATTTTCGTACCGCTTTTTGCGGCAGGCTTGGCGGCAGGCTTGTCATTTTTCCAGTTTACACTTTAAATGCGTCGGTCGAAGCCTCGCCTCGTGTAACATCAGCGGTGAGGAGACACGTAAGCTTACTGAAATGACTAACTGACGGTATTTCAACGAGAAACGAATAAAATTATATTGGGAGTTTTCGTATGACCTGTCCTTAAATCGGCTATTCCATGATAACTCTTATAATTTCCTTACTCTATGTCACTATTCAACAAACTATAAATAAAAACACTGGCATACACTTAATTACCCGTCTTTAAACAAAAATAAATTAGTTATACTTTTTATAAATAATGTGAAATTTGCTAAATGTAACTTGCCATTACATTTAATAAAATATTTTTATAATACTTTGACTTTTTTTTTTTGATAAATACATACTTAACTAAAAATCTCGAAACATATACATGGTTTTTTAAATTCAACTTTAAAAGAATGCTAATCACAAAATATAATTAGTACTGCCGCTATAATATTTTTTCACAATATTAAAAAACCAGAAAAATTCCGCAGTTTTGACAGTGTTTTCAAAGAATGCAATTCACGTACTATACCCAAATAACATTTTTTGCCGGCGTTGTACATTTAATTTACTGGCATTGCCAACACTCTTTAATGGCAAGGCATTGGCAAAAAGGTATCAAAAAGACGCGAAAGTGGGCAATTGGCCGTTATTAGGCCACGTGTTGCAGATAATGTGATGGCAGCCGTCATTAATAATTTATGATGAAAAAATGCGTTTAGGATGATGGCATCCATCATTAATAAGTTATTGACAAAAAGATAACAAAAAGACACGAAAGTGGGCAAATAGCAGATACTCCCAAGCAGCAAGCTGACGTCTTATTGACGAAAATTGTCGCATATACTTTTTTTAAAAGCTAAAATGATGCGATATTTTATTTGAAAATTAAAATAGGATAAAACTCCTTACTGCATTGCAATTTCCTTGCAATGGAAAGTACCATCCCTCGGAACACTGTCCAACTTGAAGATGCAGATTTTTACACTAGCCGAAGATATTTCTTTCAAAGCTAAATGAGATTTCGAATTATTTTTAACACGCTTTTATTAACTTGGGTTGTAACTATCAATCTATCAATCTGGCTGGCTATGTAACGGAATCTTTGAGCCTAATTTTAACCAACTTCCAGCTATTCGATTTCTTTGAAACTTTGCACACGTATTAAGGACCGATGACAATGCAATAATTTAAAAACAGTATCCCGTTAAGTTCCAGCATTTTCCAGGAAAACCGGAAAAGTGAAAAATCGTACGTTCTGACGGATGCGCCAGATTAGACAATTGAATAATCGAACTTGACAACATTTGCCGACGGGTTGGGGACAGGGCTCAATTCTGCTAAATTGAACTCATTCGTTCGCTGAACGTATTCGTTCCGGGAGCGTATAACCTTCATCTGTTTTTTTTAACGAACGAATAACCTTCACTTGTTTTTAAAACAGGCGGTCATCAAAATAATATTGCCCAACATGACTTATACATAAATTACCAAGCTTCTGTAATTTGTAAAAAATGATAAAAACACTTACTTGATGCCTCATATTTAGACAAAGAAAACTATCACTAGGTAATAAACCAAAGCATTTTCAATACGTTGTTTACAGTGGGAAACATCATTTTCAACAAATTTAATATTTTTCATAAAACGGTAATGAACTTTTCTAACCTCTAACTTTGGTGTATTGTGGGTTAGCTACCTACTGACTGATAGCCTAGTTTACACCGCAAAGCTACCCACTGACTGATAGCCTAGTTTACACCGCAAAGATCTTTGGATTCTTTTAAATGAGTTTTAACTTTAGTAATAAAATCAAAATTGGGTATCAAACTTTACTATTTATGAGTTTGCATAAGATGAAAAGTACGCTTGACTTTGACAAATCTGTCATATTTTAAATTTTAATGCGGTGTTGTGCGCCAATTTGGGAAGGTGGCTATGCACGAAAGAAAACTTTTAACACGCTTTTATTAACTTGGGTTGTAACTATCTATCTATCCATCTGGCTATCTATGTAACGGAATCTTTGAGCCTAATTTTAACCAACTTCCAGCTATTCGATTTCTTTGAAACTTTGCACACTTATTAATGACCCATGACAATGCAATAATCTGTAAACAGTATCCCGTTATCTTGTTTTTGATCGCCAGGAAAAAAAATCCATTATATTATAAAAACAACACCTGGGTTGCCATCTGTTGGCAACATTCCAAACTTTGCTACTCAATTGCGAAGAAATTTTTAGTGGGTTGCCATCTGTTGGCAACATTTCAAACTTTGCTACTCTTTGCCATCTGTTGGCAACATTCCAAACTTTGCTACTCAATTGCGAAGAAATTTTTAGTGGGTTGCCATCTGTTGGCAACATTTCAAACTTTGCTACTCTTGTTCACTAAAAAATTTTTTCGCCATTTTGTCAAGAGTAGCAAAGTTAATTGATATAACGAACTAAAAAATGAAAAATAATTAATAGTTTAAAAAACTAAAAAACACGCTTTTATATGCAACCGAACTAAAAATTCGAAAATAATTTTTCATTAAAAAAATATTGTCATTTCATAGTAAAAAGCGTGGGGTGCTTAATATATTAAATGTTATAATTATTATATTTGCCAATATCTATGATGGAAAAGTTATGAAAAAATAGTAAAATGCACCCCACGCTTTTTACTATGAAATGACAATATTTTTTTAATGAAAAATTATTTTCGAATTTTTAGTTCGGTTGCATATAAAAGCGTGTTTTTTAGTTTTTTTAAACTATTAATTATTGTCTAATGGGAACGGTTTAGACGAGAAAAAGCGAAGATATTGCAGAAACATAGTAGTTTATTGTCCATTACGTCATCTATCGGTATGTCAAAAAAAAATTAAATATATATAATATTTTTTATTAACACGTCTTTAAAACTTTTAATAAAGTTTTAAACACAATGTTTACAGCTCCTAACAGTCTACTTGAATATCTTGCCTTCTCGACTTGCCATCACCAATTAATCACACAACACACACTTATTAGGTAATGAATACATTTAATTATGTCTATTAAAAACTCTTTTCTTTAAAAAAGAAACTAAAAATCTAGAAAACAAATGCACAAAGGGGTCACCTTCGGTCGAAATTAACGTAGCTAATTTTACCATCTTTTTATTTTTATTCCCTCCAAAATACATAATAAACATTTTGTTTGACCCAATTTTTATTTGCATGATTTTTAACAATAAAATGTTATGAAAAGGCCATTTCCTTTAAATTATGTAAAAAAACATAAAATAATGTTGTTTAGCTGCCATTATAAATAAAACAGGTCAAAAAATTGCTTTAATGCTAGTTAAATACCAATGTTAATAATATGGTTTAAAAGTATGAATATGCGTTGAAGGTTTGCCTTCAACAATCCAATATTTATTTGCCTGCAACAAAAACGCGTGCTTTATTTAATCAGGATTGGTATGCCGCCATTTTTGAATGCTTGCCGGCAATTCGCCTGCATGTAAAATTTATTGGCAATTTAGTGTTTATTTAGGGTTGACTTTTTAATGCGTATAAGATATTGGCATAATATTGCCACAAATTGCCAATGCTTTACCATTAATGCCAATATGAAAACTGTACATTGCCGGCAAATAGTGTTTGCTGGGTACAGACTGTTCACGGATGGGGTTATAATTAAGACCATATTTATTTCATTCTGAAAGCGATGCCGCCAAATTTAAAAAACACTGCTTAAACACGTGTCACGTACTAAAAAAAACATCCTCTTATTTCGCCTCTATCTTGTCATAAAACCGATGGCACGTGGCGTGGAACTAGAAACTCGTCGAGTTGAATATTTCATTGTTCACAAAAGGGTTTATTTACTTTATCACTTTTTGTGTACTTTGCGGTATTACTGTCAGAATGAATTAAATGTGGACCCATCTATAGGTAGGTCCGATTAAAAGTACTATTTTTTTTGTGGGCCTGTGGATTGATAAAATGATAATACCTATTTAATATATATCACTAGTTACTAGCCTTTAAAAAAACAACAATGTTGTTGATCAATTGAATTGTTGTTGCATTGACATTTTTGGATTTAAAAGTTTAAGTAAATTTGTGATGTCCTGTACATTTTTAGCAATTTAAGATGGCTATATTTGACATTTGACATCAGATAAATAACAGGTAGTATCCAAAATGTAAACCTCACTTGTATCTATTATTGGTAACTGTCTAGAAAGTGAGGGCAACTCCGATTTTGACGAAATTTGATATACGGAGGTATTTTAAGGCGCTGATCACGAATCTCAACTTTTTTTTCGGAAACGTTTCGATCTCGAGATATTCGTCATCAAAGTTGAAATTAAAACTATCCTTATTTTTGCTGTATTTTCCCTTTTTTTTGCACAAAATTTTTGATTTAGCACTAAATTGGCACACAATATTTTATTTAAGAATAAAAACCTTTTCAACACATTTTTTTTGTTGATTTTATGCTTTTCTTTAATAAGATGAAAGGTTCACTTTAAATCAAGTCGCCATATCTGCAATCATTCATAAACATATGTGTATGCATGGTTGCAGCGTTTTAGAAGTAAAATATTTAAAATTTAATGAAAAAAACGTGTAAAATAACTAAAAATGAGGTTTTTAAACATGTTTATTTAATATTGTGAAGTATAATTTGAAATTACATAAGGGCTACTGACGTCACTTGGACCAATGTACCATATGGAACTATCTTCTTGGACCATGAGACCGGTGGACAAAAAACTTACTTTCCATTTTATTAACTATCTTAATTTAGTACGGGCATACCCCCACTAGGGGAAGCCCGTACGGGGCTTAACTACAACTTTAACTTTATACTTGACTTCACTTTTACTACCTACTTCTTATCTAATATTTTTCTAACTTCTTTTCTCTTTAAATATTAAATTTTCCAGTGTTTGTTTTGCATTTCTACGTGACCCAGTTTGTTTAATATTTTTATTTTATTATTATAAGAGTAACCTAGAAAATTGTTTCAATTTATACTTTTAAAACCTTGACACCTCTCGTATATCTTTATTTAGCAAAATTCCCAAAAATGTATATTTTAAAATTCCCAAAATGCATACTTTTTATACTAGGTGTTCACAATATTGTGTGCCATTTTAGTGTTTCATTAAGCATTTGTTGAAAAAAACGGCGAATATAGTGAAACTAAGAATAGCTTGAATTTCAACTTTGATAACGAATATCTCAAGAGTGAAACGTTTTCGAAAAAATTCTTTCAGATTCGTGACCAGCTCCCCAAAAATCCCCGTATACCAAATTTCATCAAAATCGGAGTTGCTTCCACTTTCAAGACAATTACCAAATTATTTACAAAAGAAAACTTCATCTGTATATTATTTTAAAGATCTATGACTAGAAAAATTTAAATTTAACCAATTTGTTCTGTTTTGTTAATAATAAATTAGAACTTATACATAGTCAGTGAAGCGAGAGCAGTCAGTCGGTAAATAGTATTTATTATGAACACAATATCTCTATCTTATATCCCATGGCCACAGGGTGTTGAGAG
>JACEGR010008066.1:0-41327 GCA_014170235.1 Listronotus bonariensis
TTTTTTCCAAAAATCTACAGCGTGCCCGCTTAAGTTCTCTACTATTATTTTACGAAAAAGAGTTATTTTTAATAAAAAGTTCTGCATGGTCTAAAACCTTGCTATAATTAGATGCTATGCTATTATTAGATATTTATTATTTTCAGTGGTACCTCGTATACCATCTCATAACATGTGAATTGTCCTAAAGAGAGAAGTACCTCTATACTTAAAAATATATAAAATTAATATAAAGAAAAGATGTTAGGAAATAAAAATAACTCTAAAAATGCAAACTGGTTTATTTACAAGAAAAAAGTTATTTTTTAAATTTTTTATGATAAACCAATGAAAATTAAGATTTGTACATTAGTAAATACTTATTTTGTAATATAATATCTAAAAAAGCCAAAGAACTGTCAAAAAAGCGAAAAGTCTCAGAAATGCTTGTTATCGCATAAAAAATTAAAGAAGGTTTTTTTCTTGTAAATTAACAAGTTATTATATTTAAGGGTTATTTTTATTTTTAAACCTTTTTTCCTAATAATAATTCTCAATATTTTCAAATATAAGAGTACTTGTTTCTTGAACAAAATTCATATTTTTTTAAAAACCTCGTATACCACTAAAAAAATTATTATCTAATGATTGAATTTTAGGTTTTAGACCATGCAAAACTTTATATAAAAATATCTTTTTTCGTAAAATTAATAATAAAAAGTTTTCTATATATAGAGAACTACACACTACACGCTGTTTAGCATTTTAGAATACGAGTAAAAAAATTTAGCATCAAACTTTTTGTGATATTGTGATTTATTTGAATAATCCATAAGCAGTAAAACATTAAAAGGACGTCAGTACAAAATCGTTGGTTTTCGAGATATTGGCACTTTAAATTTGTCAAAATTGTCCTCTTGAATAAGATTTTTGCTTGACAAAATTTTTCTTAAATAATTCATATACAGGGTGATTCAAAAATCGATCACAAAACCTAAGCAGGTGATTCTACTTGACAAAATAAGGGTAGAGCTTCATATATTTTTTTTCAAAATGTCATTCGTTTTCGAGTTACAAGCCGTAAAGTTTAATTTTTATTTTGGTTTTTCGCCATATTGCATTTATTTTTTAACCTAAAGTTAAATTTATTTACATCATAACTTTTATTTTGACGGATATCGCAAAGCTGGGGGCGCGATTTTATAGACAATCAAAAACTTGAAAAATAAGGTACTTTTATTAAAGTCGATAAACCTCACCGTTTAGGCACCAATAGACATCAAAGTTTTCATCAATTTTAATCAAATTATCTACATACATACAGGGTGTCCAGTAGCTCAACCGACAAACTTAACCAAACGATTCTACAACCAAAAATAGAAAAAAACTTCATATAAAAATATTTCCTAAACGTCTTAGTTTTGGAACTACGGGGTGTTAAAAATATATATATTTTTTAATATTACACATCGTAGTTTAAAAATTAAGACGTTTAGGATCTATGTTTATATGAAGTTTTTTTCTATTTTCTGTTGTAGAATCACCCTGTAAAGTTGGTCGGGTGAGTTACTGGACACCCTATATGTATGTATGTAGGTAATTTGATGGAAATTGATGAAAACTTTGATGTCTATTGGTGCCTAAACAGTGAGGTTTATCGACTTTAATAAAGAGTACCTGAATTTTTAGGTTTTTGATTGTCTATGAAATGGCGCCCCAGCTTTGCGATATCTATCAAAATAAAAGTTATGATGTAAATAAATTTTAAGTTTTAGGTAAAGTGCTCTCTGGCGGTATTTAAAAAACGTACTTTTGTCTTAATTTTAGAATCTGCAAAGCTCGATTTGTGTGCCAAATATCAACTGGATTGGTTAAAAAATAAATTCAATATGTCGAAAATAACAAAATAAAAATTGAACTTTGACGTCTTTTAACTCGAAAAGGAATGACATTTTGAAAAAAATTATATGAAGCTCTACCCTTATTTTGTCAAGTAGAATCACTCCCTTAAGTTTTGTTATCGATTTTTGAATCACCCTGAATTTAGATTTTTATTTCGGTTTTGCAGCACTGAATATCCACTTTATTGAACAAAGATCAACAAGTTCCCTTTGAAAAATCTATAGTGTTTCCACAGATGGACTTAACTAGATCTGTAACTTTTAAATTGTTGACATTTAAAAAAAAAAGTTATTTTTCTTTAAAACATTTTGCTTTATCTGAAATAGTAGAAGCGTTAACAAAAATACCATATAATATACAGGATGATTCAAAAACCTTATTAAAGTCTCGAAAACCATCGATTTTTGACTGAGGTCATTTTATGTTTTTGGATGCCTATGAGTTGTTCCACCAGCTTTCAATATAATTGTTGACTTTCCGGATACCCTATAAACAATTTAATAAAAAAGAAAATACAAAGGAGGTAAAACAAATAAAAATTACAAAAATATTTTTAATGAAACTGTTAAGAATTTAGGAAAGACCATCATATTGTTCCGTAACACCCCGTATAAAAACACGTCTTTCGTTTTTATACCTTTATTAACAATCGAACGTGGTCACAACGACAAAATCTTTACTTGTCAATGTCTCGAAGTTTACACCACAAAAGTCGTATCTATACTAATTCTTCGAAGGTTTTCTGTCGCCCTTTATAGTAATATGGAAGAGTGAAAAATGATCTAGAATTTTGGAGAAATATCGCGAAAATAGTACAGGATGTCATAAAAGTTCTCAATGGATAATTCGGGTGGTTTCGGAAACCTTCGAAAGTGATAAAAGAACTTGGAAAAATTAAGGTAAATTATTTAAATAAATTAACAAACTAAATTAAATGATCCTTACTCTCTAAAATTCTCAAACGTAAACACATTTTTGAAAGTCTGTAACAATATTTACCAAATTTCAAATAATTAAAAGGTGTCTTCCAAAACGAGGTTACAATGGCGAAATTCCTAAAGTTTAAAACCTTTAGTATGCTTAAAAGTTCGAACCGAATGTTTTTTTTATCTTTGGACAAACCACGAAGACTAAAAGCCTAAATACTAACGTACCGTGGGTGTCTTAAGCGAGGTAAGAGGGAGTTTGTTGACACGGGACTTAAATACTTGAAGCTTTGGGGGAAAGGAAAGACCTCCGCTGGCAGCAGGTTCCACATTCTAGAAACTCTAGGGATAAAAGAACAAACAAAGTGGAAAGTTCGGGGCCTGTCTCGTTGGACCGTATAGGGATGCATACGCACGGAACCACGAGTTTCTCTGTTGGGAACCGTGAGTGGAGGAACTATACTGGACAATTCTTCAGAGCAGAAACCATGGAAGTACCTATAAAAAAGCGATAGATTCCTCACAGCTCGACGATGGGCCAGAGAGGGAAGCCTTTTTGTAAGTGAAGGAACATTAATGAGACGCACAGCTCTTCTTTGAATAGAATCCATTTTCATTTGATCCTTAAGAAAAAATTAAATAAAACATGTTTTTGGCCTTTAAAAGCCATATTAACCCCTGAATTAGTTTAAAAGTAATAAAAATATTACACTATTTAGCTCATAGACTACAAAAGCACTTACCATGTCTAAAATATTAATAGCTCCTAGCACTAAGATACACATGGTTGCAAGGATCATTCTTACTATCATCGATTCTTTATAGGCCTTACAACAATTTGACTAAAAAAAAAGTTTATTAATGCTAATAAGCTATTAGTTTTGGTTCTTTAATCTAAACTCTAGTTACTGCAGCTTAATAATAAAGTAAAGACTTACCACTCCTGGAAATTCTTCCACTATGGCCATTATTACTAAGGTAAAAAACAATCCATTTTCTGTGAGAAAATTTAGATCTAGAGTTAAGTCGCTAAAAAATAAAATTTTAAGTTAATAAACATGTATGTGCTAAATTGGTTTAAATTATGCCGGTTTTACACGTGTCAAGCTTAGGCAAGTAATTAAAAAATTATGTTTTTTTATTTATCTTCTTGCGCAATACTAAATTAAATGGGTTTACATACTGCATATATCTAAATTTAGCTACTTGATTTAGGAACCCACTGAATTTTTGAAGAAATAAGCTCCGTCGACATAATCTACTTATAAAATAACCCCTTTGAAAAGACCAATAAAACGATTAACGGTAGTCAAGAGGCGATTTATGAATTCCTACTGCGTGTCAGCACCTTCATGGAGTTGAAACGCAGTAGCAAATACTGAACAGTATCACCTTTATTTACCTCTTTAAACCCCACGTGAGTTTGGTGCTGCAGTCTGGGAGGATTTTAAAAGCAATTGCATAAGCGGTTTGTGAATCCCTACTGCGTGTCAGCGCCTTCATGGAGTTGAAACGCAGTAGCACAATACGAACAGTATCACCTCCCTTTACCACTCTAAACCATACGTAAATTTTGTGCTACAGTTTGGGAAAAATTTAAAAGCATGCAATTGCATAAGCGGTTTGTGAATTCCTACTGCGTGTCAGCGCCTTTATGGAGTTGAAACGCAGTAGCAAATACGAATCAGTATCACCTCCCTTTACCACTCTAAACCATACGTAAATTTTGTGCTACAGTTTGGGAGGAATTTAAAAGCATGCAAACGCATAATTTTATTACGAATGAAATTTAACCTGGTAACAAAAGACCTGTGTCCAAAATCATTCAACGTAAATCAAATAAAGTGAGATAATTAATACATAACCATTTTTAGAAAAAGTCATAGTTTACGAGTTCTTTTTGGGAATTTTGTTATTACATATTCGGTTTCATTTAAAAGACAATTTTTTAAAATAATAAAATTAAACTTTTAGTTCTGTAATTATACATGTAAATATACATTTTTATTGGCTAGCTCTTAAACTATTATTTTTAAATATTAATACTAAATAGAAAAATTTGCTTTTTAATGTTTCAAAATTATTAGAGCATTACTCTACAATTGTTTCGCCTTTCTAGGGATTCATCAAGAGTACTTCGTATACTAAACTTACTTAATAATATTAATATTCCAATTACTTAATAATAATAATATTCCAAATGGTAATAAAGGAGAAATTAAATGCATCATAAGTTTAAAAGATAAATTAGTTCAAAACAACTTAATTCTTTGCAAAGCAAACAAAGGTAACACGGTTACAATTTTAACTAAAATAGACTATATTAATAAGGTAGAACATTTATTAGAAGACAGCAATATAATTAAAATACCAAATGACCCCACAAACAAACATCAATCTGAAATTATTAAGATACTTAAAAATAGTCTTATTATCACACAAAATCAACCATATAAGCTTAAAGTAATGAACCCTTCGACACCTCTATTATATGGTTTACCAAAAATTCACAAAGAAAATAACCCCATTAGACCGGTCATTTCATATGTTAACGCTCCTTGTTATAAACTTGCAAAAGAATTAAGTAAGATACTACCCGATTTAATTAATTTTCAGTCCCCGCACTCAATAAAAAATTCTTTTCAATTTATCGAATTTACGAAGGACCTAACGATTCCAAACAATTCAAAATTAGTTTCTTTTGATGTAAAAGTCTTTTACCTCAATTCCAATAAAAGAAGTTATAGAAATTTTAAATAACTTAATCGGTGCTTCAAACTTAAATATTAAAACAAAAACAGAATTAAAAATGCAGTTCGAACATGCCTAAATCAAAATTCTTTTAAATTTAATGGTGAATTTTATAAACAAAATGATGGCCTGCCTATGGTCTCTCCAATTTCTCCTTTATTGTCGGAAATTTTTATGGCTCATTTTGAAAAAGTTTTATTTAATTCTAATAATCAACTAATTAAACACATTTTTTATTGGAAAAGATATGTAGACGATGTTTTTGCATTTGGAATAGTACAGAGAGAAATTTAGATAAGTTTTTAAATTTTCTAAACTCAATAAATAGCAACATTCAGTTCACTATGGAAAAAGGAAATGAAAATGAGATAAATTTTTGGATATAAACATTAAAAATATTGACAACCACATTGAATTCGATATTTACAGAAAACCAACGACGACAGACACGGTAATAAATTACGCATCGAACCAATCATGGAAAATAAAATTATCTTCTTTTCATAGTTTAATTCACAGACTTGTCACTTTCCCATTAAGTCAATCAAATTTTAACAAAGAACTCTGCATTATTAAACAAATAGCAAGAAACAACGGATATAAAGAATCACTTGTTGATAAATTGTTAACAAAGAAAAAACAAAAGTTAATTGCTAAAGAGTTTTATAGTATTACAGAACCTAAAAACAATAATTTTAAGTTTATCAATTATATACCAAACATCAGCAATAATGTATCCAATAGGCTAGATAAGTTAGGCTGTAAAACTGTGTCTGTAAATAAGAGTAACCTAGGTAGATTATTAGTTAACAATAAAGACAAAACAGAAAAATTAGATATGTCAGGGGTTTATAAAGTTAATTGCGCAGACTGTAATGCGGAATATATTGGTCAAAGTGGAAGGAGCATAAAAAACAGAATAAAAGAACACAAAACATCAATTTTAAATGGTTTAAAAAACACAGGCATTTCAACACATTGTATAGAACAAAACCACTTTATAGATCTTAATAATGTTAAACTACTCCATAGAGAAAACAAAGGTAAAAATTAAATTTATATGAACAACTAGAAATTAAAAAATCACTTATAGACAATACAACTCTTTCTACCAATGATCAAATAAATTTCGCAGATATGCCAATTATAAATAAATTTATTACCACATCTGGGCCGCATAATAAAAACCCCTAATAATATTTTATAGACCTTTTGGGAAAAACGTGTTAAATGGTTCTGTTTGTAAATATTTCTCTTTTTTAAGTTTAGTATACGAAGTACTCTTGATGAAGCCCTAGAAAGGCGAAACAATTGTAGAGTAATGCTCTAATAATTTTTGAAACATTAAAAAGCAATTTTTTTCTATTTAGTATTAATATTTAAAAAATGTTTCACAAGAAACCAACTGCGGATACAATTCAGTGTATTATTTTTTATTTGTTTTGTCTCTTGACTATGGTTATACAGCAAGTATTTATTATATTTATTATTTATTAAGCTAATAAATATTTTAACTCTTAATTTAAACTTGATACGAGGTATTACAAAATAATGTTAGCAAAGCCAAAAAATCTGACAAAACTTTATACAGTGCTTGTCTAAATTCAGGACCTCATCTCCTAACTTTTAAATTGTTTGGTATTTTTTCATAAAAATTTGAGGACTTTAGTGAGACAACATAAACCAAATTTTAGACCAGACAGATATAAATGTCAAACTCACAGCTGGGCGCCAAATTAAATGGAAAAAGTCATACTCTAAACTTTTTATTTAAAAAACAAACACTGACACACTACTTTTAGGTTATAAACCCTTTAAAATTCACATAAAACTAAAAGAAAACAACAGTATGATTCAATTAAATGCAATAAGGCGGTAAAGTAAAAAGATTTAAGGCGGGGGCGAAGCGTCTCCTGTTGTCATGCAGTATGAATTCCAAATATAACAACAAATTTGCTTGTACTTAAAACATCCCAGGTTACAAAATGCGTAACAATTATTATAGGGCTGATTTCTGCGTTCTACTTTATGAATTCCTACGCAATATTTGTGCTGGTGCGTAGTAGTATTTTTACAGTGTTCTAAAATAAAAACTCCCGTTAAATCCTCCTGCATTTTAGCACGGCAGGGTGTTGTAGCGTAGTAGGAATTCATAAAACGCAGTCGGAAGAGCAGGGTTTTATTGTGAAAGTAATAATACGACACCGTTCCTTCGACTTCCGTAAATTGTGGTTAATCATTTTATTGCAAGGGATATTCTTATTTTTAAGGGTTTATTTCATTAGTAGGTCATACCGACATAGCATAAAACTTTAAACAGACTCAATACCTCAAACTACTTGACATGTGTAAAGCCCGCTTTATGGATATTAAAAACTTTGAATAGATTTTAAAATTTCTAATGATATGCTTAAAAATAAAAGCTGCTTTTTATATACGTATTAGACTATGATGCTACCATTAATGTTTATGTTGCTATGAACTTATCTAAGTAAATATTTTTTTTTATTAAATAGTAGATTTACCTGGGCAACACTACAAATATACAAGTTCCTATCGCTAATCTTATAAGTAGAAACATCATTAAAATAAAGCTTGAAGAGCTTTCTATGTGGTGATGATATGATTTTTCTTTTTGTGGATCCATAAATGCTAAGGTTATATATTTTGTATTTTTGGCCAGCTCCTAAAAATTAAAATTATATCAACAAGCGACCCATATATTATTCTTCCTAGATAGACGCAAATCACTCCGATACGAATCATAGATATTCTTAAATAGAGGGTGTTATGAAAATATTATAATTTATTGAAATCCCAAGATCCTGACGTAGAATTAAATTAAATAAAAATAATTTAAAATGGCGGACCACTATTAATTACTAAAACATTTGATCCCAAAATGTCAAAGCTAGTCAAATTACAAACCCGCCACTGTCAGCGATCTCTTTAAATCCTTGTTTTGATTTTGTGAATATTATTACACATTTATTATTTCCGCAATAAAAATCACTATTATTTACCCGTAAATACATAGGCCTATTACAAGTTATTCAGTACAAGCACTAAAACCTAAATTACAAACAATTCCGAACAAAAAAATGTTTTATTGGGGAGTTGCAAACGGCAAATACAACAATACCTGACATTACCGGAAAAATACTTTACAAGTAGGTTATTTGCACGTTTGTTTATTCGGTAACAAAAATACATAACAAATTATATCTCATATTTAAAATAAAATTTGCACTAAACACTCACTACTAACCAGAACTAACCAGAACCAAATACCCTATTGTGATTGGTCAAAACAAACTGCGCTAAAAACTTTGACGTTCGGCTGCCGTTACGCCAAAAGTTCAACGGTGTTGGACTTTTGGCGGAAATCCAGACGTTTTGAGGTTAGATTCCCCATATAACATTTTTTGCCGGCGTTGTACATTTAATTTACTGGCACTGCCAACACTCTTTAATGGCAAGGCATTGGCAAAATGGTTTCAAAAAGACGCGAAAGTGGGCAATTGGCCGTTATTAGGCCACGTGTTGCAAAGTGATGGCATCCGTCATTAATAAATTATTGGCAAAAAATGCGTTTGATGGCATCCATCATTAATAAGTTATTGGCAAAAAGATAACAAAAAGACACGAAAGTGGGTAAATGCAGTTACTCCCAAGCTGCAAGCTGACGTCTTATTGACGAAAATTGTCGCATATACTTTTTTTAAAAGCTAAAATGATGCGATATTTTATTTGAAAATTAAAATAGGAAAAACTCCTTACTGCATGCAATTTCCTTGCAATGCAAAGTACCATCTCTCGGAACACTGTTCAACTTGGATATGCAGATTTTTACACTAGCCGAAGATATTTCTTTCAAAGCTAAGTGAGATCACCTACCGCAGACCGCTCTCGAATTATTTTTGTCTAATAGGTACGGTTTAGACGATAAAAGCGAAGATATTGCAGAAACGTAGTAGTTTATTGTCCATTACGTCATCTATCGGTATGTCAAAAACCTATTAAATATATATAATATTTTTTATTAACACGTCTTTAAAACTTTTAATAAAGTTTTAAACAAAATGTTTACAGCTCCTAACAGTCTACTTGAATATCTTGCCTTGTCGGCTAGCTATCACCAATTAATCACACAACACACACTTATTAGGTAATGAATACATTTAATTATGTCTATTAAAAAACTCTTTTCTTTAAAAAAGAAACTAAAAAGCTAGAAAACCACGTAGAAAACAAATGCACAAAGCGGTCACCTTCGGTCGAAATTCACGTAGCTAATTTTACCATCATTTTATTTTTATTCGCTCCAAAATACATAATAAACATTTTGTTTGACCTAATTTTTATTTGCACGATTTTTAACAATAAAATGTTATGAAAAGGCCATTTCCTTTAAATTATGTAAAAAAACATAAAATAATGTTGTTTAGCTGCCATTATAAATAAAACAGATCAAAAAATTGCTTTAATGTTAGTTAAATACCAATGTTAATAATATGGTTTAAAAAGTATGAATATGCGTTGAAGGTTTACCTTCAAAAATCCAATATTTATTTGCCTGCAACAAAAACGCGTGCTTTATTTAATCAGGATTGGTATGCCGCGATTTTTGTATGCTTGCCGGCAATTCGCCTGCATGTAAAATTTATTGGCAATTAAGTGTTTATTTATGGTTGACATTTTAATGCGTATAAGATGTTGGCATAATATTGCCACCAATTGCCAATGCTTTACCATCAATGCCAATATGAAAAATGTACATTGCCGGCAAATAGTGTTTGCTGGGTCGTGTATTGTTCATGTTTATATAGTTTATGTTTAAGATTAATAAACAGTCAGTGTCGGTTATAGAGTTTGCATAAAGCCTTTTTGAATCAATATACATGTAGATGACATATGTTTCATAAATATCCTTAATAATGAAAGTTAACCCAAGTAGGTGAGTTGCAGACGTGTAGAAAATCAGTGTTTTTGCAAAATTTAAAAATGTTTTGATTTAACAAAAAAAAAAATTAAGTGTATCTCCACACTAGCCAAGGAGTCACCCATTTCAATATATTAAAGTATTTCCATAACACCCTGTATATTTCCTATTTAACTGGTTTAGTCTCTAGTGAGTTATTGTTCTTCTCAAAATTTAAACAGCAATTTTATGCAACCATAAAAAGTTTTCAGTGGAAATACGTGTGGCTTGAAACATAAAAATAAAAATTTTAGTAGTCATCCTTAAGACTTGAGCTTTAATATGATAAATAATAATGATAGAAACATGAGGTCATTTTAAAGTAAGCTATTTGCTTTTATGATAGAAATAGCTTATATAAAATTTACCTTAAAGGAAAAGGATTTTTTAATAATTTATACGGGGTGGTCCTTAAGTAATGGGCCAAAATTAAACTACTGAATTGTGATATTAAAATATTAGGATTAAAATAAACTTACCTTAGTACAAAAGTTGATATTAGCTAAAGGTACAAGGTGTCAAAATTCAAAAAATATTTTAAATTTTTTTTCCGTAATATTTAATACGTGTTTACATATTGTCATAAAACTCGGTATCTGGGGGTTTTCTGACATGAGCTATTCATATTCAATGTTAATTTATAGGTGTTAACTAGAAGACGTCGCCTACACTACATTGAGTTTCTCTAAACCGTCGCAACTTTTTGTGCTTCCCGTAGTATGTACCATTCAAGTAAAATATTGGATTATCCAATGCTTTTTACACAAAAAAGTATACTTTTTAACAATTGCTCTGAGCAACCGTGTATTAGATATTCGCCATTAAGTTAGTCACAGTTCTGTTCAGTAATGTCTGACAACTTAGTATGAAGAGATCACACGAATCTACAAGGTGTAGAAATTTTTAAAAATTAAATTTGAGAAATGGTAATGTGAACTGGCCGCTAGGGTCATGCGATCTCTCACCCTAAATTATTTTCTTTTTTACCCTAAATCTGAGGTCTACGAGAATAGGCCACGAACGATTCGTGACCTCAAGCAGAACATTTCTCGCACCATTACAAATTTACCGGATGATGAATGTAAAAGTAATCAGAAATTGGGACACAAAAAATCTATCCAACTGAACAAAGTAGAGAAAGATATTTTAGCAATATTATTTTACAAAAACTTATTGATTTTTTTATCTTTGGACATTCCACGAAGGCTGAAAGCCTAAATACTAACGTACCGTGGATGTCTTAAGCAGGGTAAGAGGAAGTTTGTTAACACGGGACTTGAACACTTGAAGATACGGGGGAAGGAAAGACCTCCGCTGGCAGTAGGTTCCACAATCTAGAAACTCTAGGGATAAAAGAACGAACGAAATGGAAAGTCCGGGGCCTCTCCAACTGAACTGCATAGGGATGCTTACGCGCGGCACCACGAGTTTCTCTGTTGGGAGCTGCAAGAGGAAGGACTATACTGGATAATTCGTCGGAGCAGAAGCCGTAAAAGTATCTATGGAAGAGCGATAGATCTCCCACAGCTCGACGATGGGCAAGAAAAGGAAGTCTTTGGGTAAGTAAAGGATCATTAATAAGACGAACAGCCCTTCTTTGAATGGCATCAAGAATGCTGAGGGTTGTAGGGGATGCCATTCCCCAGACCCCAGGTCGAATTTGGGACACAAACAAAGTGTATAATTTGGAAGGAGAAAAATACTTTTTGGCTCGGAAAAGAAATCCAAGCTTTTTGAAGCCGCGGTGGCTATAGATACAATGTGTTTATGCCAGTTAAGGTTATTCTCAAATGTGACTCCCACAAGGTTAAATGTCTCCCCGCTCTGCAAAGCCTGGCCACTCATAAGCAAAGGATGAGTGTTTGATGATTTTTTCGCGACAAGGAACATGAATGTGTTTTGGATGCATTAAATTGAACAAGATTTTTGGCGCCCCAATCCAATATCAAATTGAGATCCTGTGAAAGAGATATCTGCATCGCCCTGCGTTTGCTTTCCAAGTCGGGTTGAGAGATTGGTTTGGGAACCTGAAAAGTGGAGTGAAGGGTACTATCGTCAGCATAACTATGAATGGGATTGGTAGTGGAAGAAAGAAGGTCGTTGATGTGAAGAAGAAACAAAGTTTGTGCTAGTACTGAACCCTGAGGCACTCCAGCATTAATTTCGTGAAAGCTTGAAGAGTGGCCATCAACAATGACTGATATACGTCGATTAGAAAGATAACTGGAGAGCCAAGAGCAGAGAGAGATATATAAATTTCTTTTTTCAATAAAATATAAATTATTTACATTTTACTTCTTGTTATAACTTAGTGGCATTTTAAAGCTCTGACGCTCTTATTGGTAAACCCTATACAACTGCCTCATTATAAACGAAAGATTTAATGTATTTACCCTTATACTTTTTGGTTGCACTAAACCACTTAAATACAAATATCTTGAAAACGGTGGCTCAAAGCCATTCATACAAAGTATACCTTTTTTGTATAGAAAGCATAGAAGAGTTTACTGGTTAACTGAAATAGTACATACAGAGCAGCACAAAAAGTTGGGAAGTTTTAAAAAAATCAAAGTAGTGTAGGTGGCGTCCTCAAGTTATCACTTAAAAATTAACATTATATATGAATAGCCTTTTTGAAAAAACACCTAGGCACCAAGTTTTATTAGAATATTCAAATTGTATTAAATATTATCGTTATAATTTAAAAAAACATTGAAATTTGACCCTTGTATCTTTATTAACTTTTGTACTAAGGTAAATTTAGTTAAATCGCAATATTTTAGGGACCACCCTGTATAAGGTAAAATAATAATTAAAAAATACTTACATGTGGCCATCCCTGCTAACTAATTCTTTTCTTAACCTAGATTTAAATTCGGCAGAATCTTCTCTGGATCTGATCGGTTCAGTTCCCTAAAAATATGTTTTGTTTAATTATTTGTTTGTTTCTCTTTTACAACACGCGAAAGTTGGCTACACATGATGTGCCTAAGAACCAACAGGCCTAAGTTAGTGTTTTTGTGAAAAAATATAAGTACACATTATTGGACTTTTTTCCCTGTATTTTTCTATCTCTTTGGTAAATATAACTGCCTTAAAAAGCTAGTAAAAGAAGAATTTCGGACTTGACTTTATTACTAATCTCTGTCCGTTCTCAAGTGTAAACTAAACCTAATTCCTAAAGCTACTGAGTTTATATACACTGGGGAAGATCATTCACCCGTGATGGAGTTGGGTTCGGTCAAGCGTGGGGTTGCTCACCTAAGGCGCCGGCATTAGTACGCTTTAATAGTGGTTTCCAAATGTGTGGTATGTCCACACTTGAATTGCTAAAAACATCATTATTGTTTTCAATAAAGACAGCTTCCTTAAATTTACGCTTTCTCCAATGTGGTTCCCTGTGAAGAACCCGTGCTTCTGACCACTTGATATTGTGTTGTTAAGACCAAACATGGTCAGCGATCCCTGATTTCGATGTTTCTCCCCTCTGTGTGTGTTGTTTGTGCTCCGCCAGTCTTACATTTAAAGGGCGCTTTGTTTCTCCAATGTACGACCCCCACATTGGCATGGTACCTGGTAGATACAATCTTTCTCTTGTATGGATAAATCGGGTTTTGTTTTTGTTAAGAAACTTCGTAGTGCAGATCCAGATTTAAAGATGGTTTTAATTCCATATTTCTTTGCTATTCTTCTAATTTTTTCGGACGTTCCTTTCACATATGGAATTGTTAAAAGAGAGAAAGTATCTTGCTCAGGTGGTCGCACTGGTGGTTCCACATTACAACTATTTATAATTATATTTATAGATCTCTCAGCATAACCATTCTGAAGCAAATCCATTTTGATATTTCTTAGTTCTGTATCCAGGGTTGCTTTGTCGCTGCATATTGTGGTTGCGCGTTTATATAGCGTCTTCCACTTATAGACAGATGCCTTAAAAAGCTATTGCAATTACGTGTACCTTTTTAGGCAATAAAACAACTGAAAACAAAAATGAAACAGAAATGGTAACTTTTCTTTTGTCGCACAAATATTTTAATTTTACCACATACTTGCAGTTTCTTTTAACTTTACATTTTAATTTTTCCAAACTACAGTTAGACCTCTTAGAAATAACATGATTTAAATGATTTCCATTTTTATATATTGACAGCTGTCATTTATAAGAATAGTCATCATACCCATACCCACCCTAAAATGCCTATAAAAGACACTTTTTTAATATAAAAAATAAAATAGTTAATTATGTTTTACTTGTTTCCAGAAGAAACAAGTAATTAATTAACAATTATGTGTCATGAATACAGTAAATAAATCCAATTAAAAACAGATTAACTTACATTTTTTCATCTATTATTGTTTTCAGCTCGGAAATGACGCAACTGTCAGCGTCAGGAACAATAGTCGTTTCCCCGTTTTGTACTTCGCTGTTTTGCGGTTCAAACTAAAAATGCATCAATAAAAACATTTATATTTATTATTTTAAAAAGGTTTTATAAATGGTATAAAATTGATTAACTAGTTTACATTAGGTAAATAAATAAATATACAACTGGAGGTTAGTTTAAAAACTTATAAAATAAATCAAATGGTTAGATATAATTTTTTGTTGTAGCGTATAGGCTCAACTGTAACAGATAAAGAAAAAACTTAAGAGACGTGACATTTTAGTGCTTAGTTTAATATAGAGACATTTTGCACCTCTTAAAATAATAGACGTTTTTTGGCCTCCTTATGGTTATCGTTATTAAACATAAGACAGAGATTTTGCAGCCTCTTCGAATAAATTTATCTTGCGTCTGCGCTTTCGACACATAACCTTATTTTTGCCTGTGGTTCACCGATTTTAAAGTTAACGAAAAATCAGTATTCACTTTTATTCTTCATAAGATATAAATTGATATTTAAACATATGCAAACACTTCTGTTGATTTCGTTTTTTAAAGTAGATGCAAACAATACAGTATAAGCAAAACACAAAAAGTAAGGTTAAGTTTGGTAGCTAGAATAAATAGCGTGCCAGATTCTAACATCTAAATTAATTACTGATTTAGAATATCCGTAAAAGTCCGTTTGAATTTCACATTTTGATTTTTATTACTGCTATAGATATTTCGCTAATTAGAGCCTTTGTATAAATGATGTTTTAATTAATACGGCAATAAAATTTTAACCTTTTAAATAATTGATATAAAAATTTCTACAATCCGGCAACCACGCAGTTTAACAATAACGATAACGATAACGATAAGCTCTTCGGTATTCATCCGTAATTAAAGGAGTCCGTTATGGTTAATAACGATAACGGATTATGTTTGCGTTACTGCGCAGTCTCAGAATAACGTTAACCACAACAAAATTGCAAAATAAGGGGTGCAAAATGTCTCTAATATGTCTCAATTAAATTTACGCTAACTTGATCGGTTACTTTAACTTTAAATACAAAAGTTTTATAACTTTCTACATAGACTCTAGTGGCGTACTTAAAATAAATATGAATGTTTTAGTTTATATAAAATATAAACAAAAGTAGAAATTTTTTAATTAAGCACCAGCGCGAATTGTTTTTAACAGGTAAATGTATTTTTGCCGCTCTTAGAGTTTTGGGCAATAAATGTTTTAATATTCTTGTCAAATTGTGTTTTTATTGCACATGCCGTTTAAAAAATAAATGAGTATTGATTCAATCCAAGGCCAACTATGTGTTTTTTATTTGTTGTTATATTGGCCGTTTAGAAATAAGCAAAATATTAAGTGTTATATATTGTAGGAGTCGCACGAAAAAATGCATTATTTTGCTATACTTAATTACTTTTACAAAATGCAACTTATTTTAATATCTCAAGAATTAAAACATTAATATTTACTTAAGAACGCTACTGGCTTCTATGTAAAAACCAAGGAAAATAAACTTTTAATAAGGAGCGCTCGATCCCATTTAAGCCCTATGTTCGCTAAATTTTGTGACGTAATCTTTTACCGTAATTCTTTGTTTACAACCGAAGGTAGTTTTTCGAGGTTTTGGTGTAATTTTTTTGCTTTTTAGTCATTGGACTTTTATATATGTTTAGTTTTTACTGTTTATAGTTAAATTGAGTAGTTATTAATACTGCAGTTACAGAGAATTTTAAAACCTGTAAAACAGGGGTCACTGACGTTTGAATATTTTTTCACAGGGAATTTACGTTTAAATCAAGTTATTAAAGGGCAAGATTTATTTAAAATTTTTCCCATTTTTTTGAGTTAATGGTACTGTCAACATGATTTGCAATAACTTTAAATTATGGGTACAAGCACTATTTAAATAAGGCCGGTATTACTAATTCCCGAGCGTAATAAGGCAACTTGCAATAATTCTCCTATTATATGAAGTAACAACGAATTAATAGTATAAATGCTTAGTTGGTTTTATTCCCATATCTAAAGTTAGCTTCTAAAAATAAAAAGAAAAAATCCGTTATTAACCTTAGTAAAGATGGATTAATTTTCCTTTAAATCCATAAGGGGAAACAATAGCATTTCTTTTTAAATTGAGCATTGATTATTTCTCAAGGGCAAACATTAATAAACGACCCTTAAAACATAATTAAACCAAGTTTTACTTTTTAATTTGATTAATATGCTGAGGTAATAAACAATTTACAAATAATGCAGAATCCATTTTAAAAACAATTCTAAAAAGCCTCTTGAAAACTGAACTGTTACGCAGAAAGTAACGCGTAAACAAGAGACAAATATTTGGAGAAAATGTCTGTAAATACAATGTCTCTTAATTTGACGAGTTTAAAAGGCTATATACCGGGTGATGCATCGCCGGGCGGGACATAGGAAATTCCATGTAATTTTTAATGGGGTCAATTATTGGCTCCCTAATTATTTTAGAGAAAAATTCTATTGAAGTTTATCAAAGAGAATGCAAATCTACGTACATGGTAAAAACTTTAGATTTTTCGGTTAACCCGTTTGCTAGTTAGATGCTAATATATTTTTAAACATTGTAACGTTATTATCGCCTCATATTTATGAACAACAATAAAAATACCAGTTAGCGTGACATAACGTTGTCATTTTGAAATTTAGTGCTTTATTATTATCAAAAAATCGTACAGTAAAGACTAAAGTTGTATTTATACAAACGAATTAAGTTAAATTAAACTAAACTAGAGTAACAAATTTAAAGAACTTATGACATTTATAATATTTACATGCTTGAATAAATTATTAATATTATTACAATAATTAATATGTTGGAAATAAACTTAGGATTTTAGAAAATTTTTTAAATATTCCTCCATTGATTGCTAGACAATAACCCAGATAATAATAAAGCACAAAATTTCAAAATGACAACGTCATGTCACGCTAACTGGTATTTTTATTGTTGTTCATAAATATGAGGCGATAATAATGTAACAATTTTTAAAATATACAGGGTGGCCCACCATATTCGACACGGTCTGTAGCTAGTTAACCATGAGGTTTTTAAAAAAGTAAATACTAAAACATATACAGGTCGGATAAGGCCACAGTATAAAATTATTTTACTCTATACAGGATGGCTCAAAAAGTGTGACGTATCAAAGTTATATTTTTTTAAATGGAACAGCCTATATTTTATGACGGTTTTAGATTCTACATAAAAATAATTTAAGTTTGTTAATAGTACCAAGTGTCTAATTTTACTCGTTTTTGTGATATTTGATTTTTTTTCAAAATGCAGGGGTGCAAGTAAATTAATTTTATTTGAACAATATAAACTCCTTAAACTTTAAAATTTGTTACAAGATTAGGAAAAGTCTGCCTTATCATACGTAGGTCATATCGAGATTATAGATTATAGAGGGTGATCAAAAAATAATTTTAATTTTTTAGAAAGTCAAATTGCAATATCTCTCTTATTTTAAATGGAACACTCTGTATTTTTTTACACCACATGATGACAATACCAAATGCTCTTTCAAATGGTGTATAGGTTGCCTATACCTATCTTTTATACTTTTTAAGTAAATTCCGTTTTAACATATTTTTATTCAAAATGTCTATTTAAATGTAAGTAGGCTGTGATATAGCTATGCCTATTTACTAAGCCGTTATTGCAAAATGTAAATTTGTTGGAAAAAAGCACAAAATTAAAATATTTTGTATTATCTGCCACTATTTTTAAAATTCACAGAAAAAAAATCATTAATTGCTTATAATGCTACTTTTATTAACACTTATTTCAGCTGAATGTGGTAATGATAAAACTTGTGTTTTTAATCAATCCTAATAACGCCTCTGGTCAGTTATGACGACATTCTGTGACCTATAACTCATTTCTTCTATTATCCATAATCACTGTGTCAAATTTTTTAAAGCAACTATTAAGGTTATCAGTATGGTTTCTCCTGGAATATTTTTTCAGGATTAACTGTAGGCTAAAGTAAACCAATTTTTTCACATCCTACCAGTATTATATCATCTTGTTGTTGTAGAAGAAGGGTTTTTATTTAAAATCATCAAAATTTCTTTTAAACTGACTAAAACACTAGTAATCAATAAATGGTCGTTGTTATTTTCTGTAGGATAAATATTAATGGCTGCTATGTCACAGCCAACTTTAATTTAAATAAACATTTGGACTAAAAATTTGTAAAAACAGATTTTACTAAAAAGCACAAAAGATAGGTATAGGCAACCTACACACCATTTGAAAGAGTATTTTATTTGTCATCAGGTGACGTAAAAAAATACAGGGTGTTCCATTTAAAATAAGAGAGATATGGCTATTTGATTTTCATGAAAAATTGAAATTATTTTTTGATCACCCTGTACAATATTTGATCTTGATTTGACCTGACGTATGATATGGCAAACTTTTTCTAATCTTGTTACAGATTTTAAAGTTTAAAGTGTTAAAAGTGTTAAAATAAAATCAATTTAATTTTTACCTCTGCATTTTTCAAAAAATCAAATATCACTAAAACGAATAAAATTAGACACTTAGTACTATAAACAAACTTAAGTTATTTTTGTATGTAGAACCTAAAACCGTTATAAAATATAGGGTGTTCCATTTAAAAAATATAACTTTAATACGTCACACTTTTTTGAGACATCCTGTATAGACTAAAATAATTTTATACTGTGGCCTTATCCAACCTGTATATGTTCCAGTATTTACTTTTTTAAATACCCCATGGTTATCCAGCCACAGACCGTGTCGAATATGGTGGGCCACCCTGTATTTAGAATAGGACCAATTAAAAACAAAATATGCACGCGTGTTTATGCAGACTATAGGATATATATTTTTTTACACAGAAAAGGCTAAATCATCTTGTTTTATTAATTAAGGGGTATGTGAATAAAAGGATTTTAATTAATTACTGTGTTTTAATATTTCAAGGGAAAAGTAAACACCCCTTAATCACCATATTTAAAAGTAATAATATTTATTTTTGAATATTTTATAAATTTAACGTTAACAAGAGAAAACAAAAACAGTTTTTTAAAAGAAGGCACTCTTAATAAAAAACATATGCTAGTAAAGAAAATATAAATCCAAAAGAGAACATGTTGATTTTATATTTTTTATGCTAAGTCTGAAATCGTTAAAAATATTTTTATAACATTTTATTGAACCTCACAATTTGGCTGAAAAATCTCAATTTAGAATTCGAAAATACTTAGATCACATTTTTGTTTAGATGGAAATTCTGGGGTGGTAGAGTTTTTAAAACAAAAATTATAAAATTATTATTTGTTGTAATTTTTGAGATTTTTGCGTTATTTTATTTAAAAAAGTATAATAATAGGGAAGTCCACGATGCTAAATTGGGATTTACTCAAGCGTCATAGAGACCTATTGAGTTACAAAGCTTTAATGGTAATAGTTCGATATAGCGGTTTTCGCTATTATAAAAGATTTTCGAAAAATTCTTTTTCAGGGCGTTTCTATAGGTCGATTATGACACAAATCTGTGTGCGCGTTTTCCAAAATCCATTTCTATAATTTATTATTAATAAAAACATATTTACGGGACGGTGGAGTGAACAGGGGTGCTGGGTGGGGACAAAACAGTATAAATCCAACGTCAAACACAAGAAAACATTAATACACTGCACTCGGGGCACATGAAAAATGTAAATTAATTTTGAAAAGTATTAAATTTTTCGAAAAACTATCCCACACATATGAGATATCTCGTCCGCCATTAATTAAAGAAGGAAAATAGGCGCATTCAATTTGGTCAGCTGATAACATGAAGTTCGTCATTATGAAAATGACAGTCTTGATAAAAGCAGCGTTGCCAAACTTCTTATGAAGAATTAACACCAAGCCTATTTCGGGGATTATCCACCATTTCCATGAGAAACAATGGTATTTTTTGTAGAAATGTCTCCTTCTTTATGTTTCGGTATTTTTCTTTTTCTCTACAAATTATAATAGGAAGAAAGAATAACTTAATTTTTCATAAGAATTTTGTCCTGTATCTTCCTTTTTTTAAGCTATTGACACTTTCTCACTTTATTTGGCAACATCGCAAGACATTTACAGTTCTATTGCAAACTCTTCTTTTTTATGCAGTGACAGCCATGGCGGGATTGTTGTACTATTATTTATTTTTAATTTTTTAAACAATTTTTTGGGCATTTTTGTAAACAGAAAGTGCGGTGTGTACTGTGAAATACTGTTTTTGGATGTTTAATGTAGGATTTCTACTGTTTCGTCCCCACCCAGCACCCCTGTTCACTCCACCGTCCCGTAAATATGTTTTTATTAATAATAAATTATAGAAATGGATTTTGGAAAACGCGCACACAGATTTGTGTCATAATCGACCTATAGAAACGCCCTGAAAGAGAATTTTTCAAAAATCTCTTATAATAGCGAAAACCGCTATATCGAACTATTACCGCTTTAATGATAAGAAAAAAATGTAATATAATGGAAACCTTTCCATCGGTGGAGAAAGCGGCTATAGACTTTTAAATTTGTCAAAAAATAATATTAAAAAAAAGTTCTTTTTTTTAAATATTTAACACACCGTAGTTCAAAAACTAAGACGTTTAAAAACATATGTTTCTCTGAAGTTTTTTCTTATTTTCTGTTGTAGAATCGCCCCGTAAAGTTTGTCGGTTGAGTGGCTGGACACCCTGTATTAGGTTATATGTAGGTAATTTTATTGAAATTGATAAAAACTTTGATGTCTATTGGTGCCTAAACGGTGAGGTTTATCGACTTTAATAAAGAGTACCTTATTTTTTAAGTTTTTTTACAAACTTCCCTTCCCAAGAAAAAAATATCACTTTATACACTTGTTAAATAAATTACTATTTAATAAATAATAAGGCATATTAGCACAAACATTCTTAAAAAGATATAAAGTTTAAATCAACAATTAAGGATGCATGACTCACCGGTTTAAGGACTTTACAATAAAATACGTTTTTAATCCCGCTATTCGGAGAGCTTCATCTCCTCTTTTCTCCATAAGCCGGTTCAACCTCGAACTCTCTCCATTTAAGGGAAATGATAAAGTAGTCGCGTGAAATGTGAACTCTCCTGGACTACAAAATATTTTTATTACTAAAATATAATATAAAAAAAAATATATATTGAAATTGAGTGAACAAAGAATTTACACCTGTAGAAACTAACATTAGAGATAGGAGTGGACTTTTCTTTTTTTTTTTACACTTTGTAGGCTTGAGAATTATTTAAAAAAGAGTTAATAAATATTTATAATTTTATTATGGCACACTAGTGAGCTTAACTATTTTATTTTGTGAGTATGAACTTCTTAATGTTATTGAAAATCTACATGCGCGAGTTTCATAGACTTTAACAACAGAAAGCGTCTATGTCTGAATCGTACCCATTAGTGGGATACCATTCAGCAGCCGAAGGAGACACGATTTACCATCACTACTAATTCGTTCATAATTCTTGTGCTATTAGTACTTTTAGACCACTTGCCCTTTATAAAAAAAACACAAATACATTTTTTTTTACCATACAAAACAAATGGTAACATTCAAAATTAAAAAAACGGTTTTATCCAAATCTGTTAATGCCTGTTTTAACATCGCCACTTCGGTTTCGTGAGTCATGAGCATAATCCCAGCAGTCTGAAGTGGTGATTGTTCGACTGAACGGGCCATATACGCTACATGCCAGCATGGTTGTCTGCAGACAGTTGCTAACATGGTTTTAGTCTAGTTATATGTTTATTAAAACTAACAGTCTCCAAAAATGTAAAAAAAAATATTGCTTCATGCATTATGTAATTACGGCAAATAAAAAACCTCCTAGTTAACACAAAAGAGATGCCTTCAACTTACAAAAACCTAAAATTCATATGCCCATGTTATTAACGAGATTTATGAGCCTAAGATCTGTGGTAATATATCATCACCATGTCTGATAAATTAACTGATCCTTGACATCTAAAGACACAAAGTTTATAAAGCAGCCTGTTTTTTTCATAAAAATAAAACCATGACTTCAGTTAAACTACTTTATGTGCATATCCTTTAAAACTCATAATCGTCTGTGTAAGCAAAAATATAATTATAAAAATTCATAAAGAGGCCAGGTACATTCATACAGTATGAATGTGCCCCATTATTGTAGTGTATGAATCTGCCCCATCACATGCTAATTAATGAAAAATATGAAATAGAAAAACCGTCTTCATTTATATTAATTTACACGTTAAATTAGTGCCTTTGATTATTATAATTAGGATTAAATAGCAATAATTAATCCAAAAAATAGTAACTGGCCATAAAATATGTCCAAAGTTACGTTATGAAATTACTTACGCCGAGGCAAAAACACGTTCCGTGTTGTGCACTCGATCTTACCGCACTGAAAATTCTGAAACTTCACTAGTCTGTAAACACACATAAAAACTGTGCACACCCACTTACGTTACTATTTTACTTAGGTGTCTAACTTCAGATAAACTCAATGTATGTAGGTGCCCCTTGGCTTAACAAAACTTGTTTCTTAGCATTTTTCGAATTTCGTTTGGTTTTTGGGATATTTGCAATTTAATACCGGCTGCAGCTACTGACCTCCATCTACGTTAAGTTATAAAAATCATCAAAGAGTGCTTTAATTTAAAAGAAAAAACTAACCTGCAATTTAACTTAAAAAGTGGCTAAATGAGATGCTGAAAATGTCCTCCTTCAGCTTCGTTGCATGCTCTTAGTCTTCGTCCTAAAGATTTGCGTACTTTTTGCGCAAATAGTACGATGATTTTGTCTTTTATTGTTTCAAATGCCCCCTCTATCCTTTGTAACAATTCCTGCCTCGTATTCACGACTCTTTTGTAAACAATTTCCTTTAACATGTCCCCAGAGATAAACATCTATGGGATTGATGTCTGATGACCCGGTGGCTATGCGACTGGTCCCTCCACGACCAATCCAGCGAGGACCATACGCTTCCATTTAAAATCTTCTCACTTCAGCCGCAAAATGTGGTGGTGCTCCGTCATGTTGGAACCATAACCTGTTATTGTTTCCTAGGATAAAGTGGCAAAATATCGGGCAATTCGTTTATTAAGAAATTGAGGTAAGACGCTACATTCAATTTTTCGGTAGAACTACAGATCCGATAATTTCATTTCCAACAATTCCAGCCCAAATATTAAAAGAAAATTGATGTTGAAATTTGTTGTCTGCAAAGCTAGAGGGTTTTCTTCCGCCCATGTAGGATTATTATGAAAGTTTATAATGCATCTTCGTAGATGGAGGTCAGTAGCTGCAGCCCGTATTAAAATCGCAAATATCCCGAAAACCAAACGAAATTCGAAAAATGCTAAGAGACAAGTTTTGTTAAGCATTTAGTAAAGTATTTAATTGCGCTATCAAAATTTATTAAAATCAGTGGCGTACATGTTTTAATTAAAAAAATATTTTGTGTCTACCCCACAAGTACGCCTCTGGTAAAAATATAGCAAATTCCTTATAGTCAAAATATGCCTACTAATAAATGTACCTTATGTCCCAAATTTTAGCCAAATCGCTGGCGTAGTTTTAAAAATATTCAAAAAAAAAAGAAAAATTATAAAAAATTAAACGCCCTGTATCTTGGAAACAAAGCATTTGCGGACCCATGTTCATATGACATTTTTGTCTTATTTTTGGCTAAGGAATCTCCCTTAAGCGATGGCATATGTTTTTGAATGTACATCCGAAACGAATCGTGTATGAAACACAATAGCATTGTCACTCAAAATTCCTATTTAAATAAATTGAAATACTCAAACCCACATATCAAAATTCATGCCTTACGTTTTCACAGCCAACTATTTTTCTCAAAATATTGTTTAGTAAACAGTTCCACGTAAATGTGAAGTTACTGGGCTATGCGAGGTGCTATACAGGATGTTTCTTAACTACAATACGAAACTTAAGAGGTTGATTTCTTATGTGTTTTCATGAAAAAAAAGTTCATGGTGAAAGATACGTTCTGGAGAAATTGCTTTATCTCTTAGGCACAGGGGCGTGTTAATTTTTTTTTAATATCAGAAACTTTTAAAAATCTTAAAAACGCTTTAACTTTGGATAACATTTAGTTACATTATATTTAATGTAATAAGGCTCTTGTAAAATTCTCTACCCTAATTGCGAGTGTTAATTTCTAGTGAAGGTCTCGGGGTAGGAACCACAGCCTATTATTGAGAGAAAAATGTACGCCACTGACTTTTGATAATGTTTGTATATTTTTAACCTATTAAAATTCAACCATTTAGTTTCTAGTTTTTTTTCGTATCCCGCTTTTTTTTTTTCAAGAACAAATAATTGAAACCACTTTAAGTGGTGCTAAAAGTATTCATTAACAGCATAAAATAAAAAAAGAAACAATTTTGACCTTAGTAAATAAAGAAAACGACGATTTATGATAAAATACACGACTGCTTATTTATTTTAAGACAAATAATTGTTAATTTTATTTTATCCATGGGTACTTTTAGGAGAAATTAAAGTGGCAACAATGTTTTTCAAAAACAAAGCTAAATACAAGAAATTTAGGAAATAAAAGGGTAAATTTTTATTTGCCTAAGCGGAACGAAATTTTAAAAAAATGTAAAAGTCAGTGGCGTACTTCTTTTCTTAGTAATACTCTCTTGCCCATCGTCTAGCTGTGGGGATTTATCGCCTTTATAGGTACTTCTATGACTTCTGCTCTAAGGAATTGTCCAGTATAATTCCTCCACTCACGGTTTCAACAGAAAAATTCGTGGTGCCACGCGTATGCATCCTTATACAGTCCTATTGGACAGACCCAGAACTTCCCATTTCGTTCGTTCTTTTATCCCTAGAGTTTCTAGAATGTGGAACCTGCCGCCCGCGGAGGTCTTTCCTTCCCTCCAAATCTTCAAGTCTTGTGTCAACAAACTCCCTCTTAAGCTCACTTAAGACACCCACGGTACGTTAGTATTTAGGCTTTAAACCTTCGTGGTTGTCTAAAAAACTTTTGCAACTGCAGCTTTCTTAAAAACCGCTGAAGCTTTGATTACAAAATTGAGTATATAGGGTTGTTTGAGTATCCGCTATTTAACAGAAAGATAGAGTGTTTTTAGTGCTAAACAAGTCGTAATAATTTTGTAATAGGAATGCTTGCCATGTTCTATTTTTGTTGCAATGGGTTGTGCCAAATTTAGTAGGATCCCATATTTTCAGAAAGCATTTTTAAATTTTGCATACTTTATACAAAGTGTCTTCTTATCAAATGGGAAACTTTCTTATTCTTTACAAAGTACAGTACTTCTTCTTAAAAAGTCCTGCTTAATGAGAAAATACGTATTTACAACAATAATTATTGTATGTTGATGTACATGGGAGGCTTAAAATAGAATTGCTTTCTAATTAAAATAGATGGTATTTTCTAACTAGGGTTCGAGAACGATTTCTTATGTCATTTTGTAAGGATAATTTCCTATAAACATATGGCCGGAATTGCTTCGTTTCTGAGATATAGTGCGTTAAAGTTTTTTTAAAGTCGTATTACATAAATATCCTAAATACCATTGCACCGATTTGGTTAAAATTTGGTACGTTTGTTTAATGAAATAAAACCACTTGTAAAGCTCTAACTAGATTGATCTTTATTGGATCCAGTGGCGTCTCGAGTGGGTAACCACAGCCAAGATTATTGAGACAAAATTGTACGCCACGGGTAAAGTCGGGTAATAAACGATTTTTTTTTTATTAATATTTGTAAACTTTTTAGTAAGTTTATTTTTGTTTTTTTTGTCTGTTTACAACAAAATACTTAAACTACTAATTTTTATTTTTATACGTAATGAACTGAAATAAAAGGTCATGCCCGGTAAACTTAAAGCTGAGTTCGGAGAACATCGGCGCTATCTGATCCACGTATGATTTTATTGGCTGGGCAAGCATGTTTCAGACAGTACGATGCGACGTACCATCACCGTTGAATTTAAAAATTTAAACAAAACGCACCGAGACACGGTCCTGCTACGGTACGGGTCTTGTGCGGCATCGGTGCGGTTATGTGTAGAAAAACCTTTACCCATACTACAGTTAACGTTTGGATAAAAAGAACAGAGATAAGTAGAAACATTTGGTTTTTGAAACAAAGAGATATACATACATTAAGCAATAGACTCAGCTTGACAAAAAAAGTTTTAAATTTTTATCAAGGGTGCTACTAGGACTATAATGCCCTGAAGGTCGAAATAGCCCGAGGGCCAGATTTCGACCTGATGGGCATTATAGTCCAGTAAAGCCCGTGGTGCATACAATGCTTTATGTTTTACCCAAAAGAGTTTTTCAATGACTAATTACATTATTTATTCGCAATATAAAAATAAGTTGCACCTGTACCTGTATACGTAAGTAGATAATGACTGGTGTTAAGTTTGACTTTGATGTTTCTATCAGTTAGTCAGTTGGCATTTTTTATTTAACGATTTGCTCAAAATGGAAGAAATTCCACAAAAATATAAGAGAAAAGGCCATAAAAGCGACCGAAAATCTCTTGCCAGTTAAATCAAGGCAACAGTATGATCGGGAGTATGGCATATTTGGTATTTGGAAAGATGCGAACGCAATTCTTCAAATAACCGAAACCGTTTTAATGGCATATTTTCAGGAACTGGTAAGTTATTGATTTTATTTTAATACATATGTTTGTATAAACTTTGATCTTTATTGTGAGAGAAATAAAATTGATAAGCAATAAAATTTCCATATTATAGCATTAGGCATTATAAGCGGGCATTATCATAATGCCCGCTTATAATGCCCTAGGTGTGATAGCAGGTATTATTGCTACCATAACATATTCCGTTTCTAAGGTATTACAGATCAATAATAGATGGGTAAAACGATAAATGCTAATATCCATAAGATTAAAATTTATGATTTTGTAATGAGCATATATCGACACCTTGGTTTTTGACAAAACACGTAAGCGACATTCGACAGTTTAACGGGAAACGTTTTTTTTTTTCATTGGCTTATTTTAGATGAAGATATGTTCTATATTGGTTCATGGTTCATTTTATCAATGGTAGCTATTTGGCATACACGCCAAAAATAACATATACCAAACCAAAAAAAGTAAATCAAGTAAATAGAGAACTAAAAATCGACGTTTTGATGGCAAGTCTGCCACTGTTGTCAAGATAATTAAATAAAAATAAAAATTTTAAAAATTTTTAGCTTTTTTTTAGTAGATTCTGAAAATTTGACATTAAATGTTAAATATGTTTGTTTTGTAATCTCACAAATTAAAAAGAAATCTAAAATAAAACATTTAGATCTCGGCTTTTTAAAAATAACGCGATGGGAAGAAAATCGTTTTCCGTAAAATTATGAATGTCGCTTACGATGTTTTTGTAAAAAACGCATCGATATATCCTATTCTGAAATAATAAATTTAATAATCCTATGGATACTGGGTCCATTTTATCGGGGATTTTGGCTTTATTAAATACTCTGGCGTATATCCTCACTCTTAACTGATCGGGCCGATCGGCTCGTCAGCGACTGCTATCAATTTCTGATGGTAATCGCGGCCAGGGGCAAAGTGATACTGTACTACTCGCCATCTGTTGGTCGCGGTAGGTACTTCAAAGCTCTTACAGGCACGCTGGAATCTCACTTGTGGCATGTTCTAGGGATTGGTAGCCTTCTGGGTGAGCAGTGCGATTGTCTTTATACTGAGTTTTAAATAAAAATAAACACTTATTTTTAGCTCTTAGAACTTTTATTATTTAATGTAAAGACATTCTGCCTGCATCCAGGCATATTTGCATGAACATGTCAAGATTTTTTATGTTGCATATAACAAGGTCTCTTATAAGCCTACAATTGCAAAACTTAGCTAAAACTAAGTTTTAAGAACAGCCTTAAAAAGTATTTTAGTCAGCCACAAAACACAAGGAGGTATTTTTCTCTAAATAAAATATCTGCCCTAGTTTTACTTTTTACTAGAGCTTAAAATCTTTGTTTTGCTCAATGTTGTTCATTCTAGCTTTTTGTTCTGTCCGTTGAAGTTTATCCATTTACTGTGGCTGCAATCAGCAAAATTACTGCAAATGCGCTGCTACATGAAAAGAAATACTTTTGGATTAAAAGGCAACAGCATAAAACTTTTATTGACTAGCTTTTTATTCTGGCTCCATTCAGCAACCTAAATCGAAGAATACATTTGTTGCTAACAATAAAAAGTTTCAGTCAATACTGATAAGTGAAGGGTGGGCGCAAAATTGGTCGTTTTTATGGGGTATCTCAGGTATTACCAGAGTTATTAGAGAATTATTGAACAGTGAAATAAGACGTAGGCACTAATACTGGCTTATTCTGACATCTGAGCTTGCGCAGATGCATGGTTCTTGGAATATCAATTAATAGGTTTTTGGTTGATTGCGGTTTATACAGTGGCGTGAAGCCTATGGGGCAGACGTTGTTTAGGGGCGACAAAATTTTACGCGGATGTAAATTGAAAGAAATGAAAGTGAGGACCTTTTTTTTGGTTTTATTTCAAGAATAAAAGAGAAAGAGGCGTGGAAAATGACATAGATTTCGGTGTATCGGTTTTGAAAACCGATTGCGGTTTTAAAACCGGTATTTAAAACCGGTTTTTAATACCTGCTATTAAAAACCGGTTTTAATACCGGTTTTTTAATATTCGGTTAACCGGTTTTAATCGAAACCGGTTTTTTTTTTTAAACCGGTTGACCGGTTTTGTTTTTTCCAGTTTTTGCCAGCCCTAATTGATAAGCATAAAAATGCGCAACTTTGCCCCAATTTAATCAACCCTGTATCTCTTACCGTTTCCGAGATCCTAATGGTGTTCCTCGAATTTGTAACAACCTGTATAAGGTGTTTCATTAAAAAAAAGCAATTTGCTGTATAATTCAAAACCCCGATTTTCAATTGATTTTTCTAATATTTAATATTAAAAAGCATTTAAAAAATGTTACTGGTTTACTAATTTATTTCGTAGGGGTGTTTTGGGTAATAACGAAGTTACCAATGACGAACATTAATTTAGAAGAGCATAGAGGGTGGCCGTTTAAAAACGAAACACAGGTAATTTTAGACACTTTAGGTCATTTAAGGAAAAACACAAACCGTCGATTTTTGATTTTAGAGGGAAACATTTTTTGCCACTTTCACCCCTGAACTGTAACCGTCTAGAAAGGGTGAAACTTACCCCAAAATTTTAAATGGAAAGAGGGGTTAAGTGATACCTTATTTTGAAGGTCTCTGCTGTTATTTTCGTTAATATTACAGCTTGTCAAAATTTTTAATGTATATCTAATATTTAATTACCTATAAGAGCAAGCTTACTTTACTAACGGGATATGATAAGGTTTAGACAATTATTAAAATGAGATAATAATTATAATATTAAAATTTAAGGGTAAATCACACCCTCGCCAGAAAAATTATTTAGTATGTAATTTTGAAGATCATTTAACACTTATCATATCCTCTGAGTTTAAACAAGCTTACTCTGATAGGCAATTTATAGCTATTATCATAAAGTAATATACCTACGGATAAGAGAAACCATTGCATGCTAAAATTTTCGTACCGCTTTTGCGGCAGGCTTGGCGGCAGGCTTGTCATTTTTCCAGTTTACACTTTAAATGCGTCGGTCGAAGCCTCGCCTCGTGTAACATCAGCGGTGGAGAGACACGTAAGCTTACTGAAATGACTAACTGGCGGTATTTCAACGAGAAACGAATAATCGGCTATTCCATAACTCTTATATTTTCCTTACTTTATGCTATTATGTATCAGCCCGTGGTGCATACAATGCTTTATGTTTTACCCAAAAAGAGTTTTTCAATGACTAATTACATTATTTATTCGCAATATAAAAAATAAGTTGCACCTGTACCTATATACGTAAGTAGATAATGACTGGTGTTAAGTTTGACTTTGATGTTTCTATCAGTTAGTCAGTTGGCATTTTTTATTTAACGATTTGCTCAAAAGGGTGAAAATTCCACAAAATATAAGAGAAAAGGCCATAAAAGCGACCGAAAATCTTTTGCCAGTTAAATCAAGGCAACATTATGATCGGGAGTATGGCATATTTGGTATTTGGAAAGATGCGAACGCAATTCTTCAAATAACCGAAATCGTTTTAATGGCATATTTTCAGGAACTGGTAAGTTATTGATTTTATTTTAATACATATGTTTAACAAACTTTATTATTTTTAGTCGGAAAAATACAGTCCGAACTCTCTCTGGACCAAGTATTCCACCCTAAGGTCTACGTTGATGGGCTATGACAATATAGACATTTCGCAATACCATCGTCTCATATCTTTTTTAAAAGTTAAGTCGAAAGGATACGTCCCGAAGAAGTCTAAAGTTTTGGAAGGAGAACAAATATAAAAATTTATTTTTCTATAAACTTGATCTTTATTGTGAGAGAAATAAAATTGGATAAGCAATAAAATTTCCATATTAGCGCATTAGGGCATTATAAGCGGGCATTATCATAATGCCCGCTTATAATGCCCTAGGTGTGATAGCAGGTATTATTGCTACCATAACATATTCCGTTTCTAAGGTATTACAGATCAATAATAGATGGGTAAAACATAAATATTATAAATTAAAAAAATAAATATCAAACCTTTAACAAGCTGTCATATTAATGAAAATCATCTCAGAGACTTCAAACCTTACAGTTGTAATCAGGGTTAAGAAACATTAAAAATTAGGTATCACTTAACCCCTTTTTCCATTTAAAATTTTTGGGGTGAATCTTACCCCGTTAGATTGTTGCAGTACAGGGTGTTAAAGAGGCAAAAGAATGTTTCCCTAAAATCAAAAATTGATGGGTCCGATCCTTTACCTGAAATGACCTGGTGTGGCCAAAGTTAACTCTGTTTCGTTTCTAAGTAGCCACCCTGTATAATAATATAAGATTTTTTTATTTAAATAAATATTGATTTTTAACATTATTACTAGTTAATATAAATCTTTTAATACCCATAAATAACAGTGTTTTTGGATTATAAGTTTTAATTTTTAATTACTGCAATTTCCAAATAGCAATTCTCTGATGCCCGCCCCCGATACCATTAATATTTTTATCGTTAAAATTATTAATTTTGCAATAAATTATTTAATAAAAATATTTTTAATTAGTGAAATAATAATTACCTGTTATTGTGTTTATAGACGAGTAATATAAAACTTGTGATTTTTGTAGATAGGAATGTTTTTTAATTTAAAATAAATGTCTTAACAAGACAAATTATAGTTCGATAGCTAAAATAACTGGTTAAATGCTTAAATTTTTTGTTCTATAAAATGATGCCACTAAATTTAAGATCCGACGTTTCGTCTTTGAGTCACCATCATCAACTCACAATCACGGTGAGATTAGATGGGATCTTTTTATAATTTAATTAACAAGCTACAAAAATTCTTATAATTTACATTCCTACATTTACCTATTTAACTAATAATATAAGGAGGTAAAATTTGTAACTTTGTTTGTTTGTAGCCGCTAATCTTCGGAAATACTTCACCAATCATAAAAAATATTTCACAATCAGAAAGCTACACTTTTCAGGAGTTTTATAGGCTATAATATATTATGATTAAACACGAAGTTCAGATAATTAACGCCCGGGTATTATAAATTATAGTATTATAAATTATTTTACAATTAGAAAGCAACACTATTTAGTAGTGCTATATGCTATATTTTATTATGATTAAACAAAACTAAAACAATTACATATGTATACTAATACTAGCTGACCCAGCAAACGTTGTTTTGCCATATAAATAATTTTTAAGATGTTAAGGGTGGACAACCCTTATCACTAAGGGGTATGAAAAATAGATGTTGGACGATTCTCGGACCTACTCAATATGCTCACAAAATTTCATGAGAATCAGTCAAGCCGTTTCGAGGAGTACGGGAACGAACATTGTGACACGAGAATTTTATATATAAGATTATAAAGAGATTATACATGTGTAAGCACCGGTGGTCTAGTGGTAGAATGCTCGCTTGTCACGCGGGCGGCCCGGGTTCGATTCTCTGTGGTTGCTGATTTTTTTTTAATAGATAAGAGGAAAGCAACGAATTTACTACATATTTATAGTAGATTTTTTCTTCGATGTTCATTTATGCTAATAATATAAATAAAGAGGTAAAATTGAAAACTTTAATTGTTTGTTTGTAAGGGGTAATTTTCGGAAATACTGAACCGATCGTAAAAATTTTTTCACAATCAGAAAGCTACACTATTCAGGAATGCTAAAGGCTATCTTTTATTATGATTAAACAAAAGTTCATAAAAAAATATAATCATTAACGACCAACGAAGTGGACACAGGTCGGCTAGTACGTAATAAAATAAAGCATTTAATTCAATCAAACGCATCTATCAATTTTATTGTAGTCTATAATAAATGGCTGCATACTTACCTGCAAACAAAAATTTTTTAGAACATTTGGGGAAAAATCGTTATTTCTAATGGCAAAATAGTGAATGAGGATAGTTTTTCGGTCTGAAACGTCGCAATAATGTAAAGTGTGATATATCATACCGTTGGATTTAAAATTAAAATACAAGTTTATTAAGTTTAAAACCAAATATTTCGCCTATTTAAAAAAACAAAGTTGATGATGATGACTCAAAGACGAAACGTCGGCTATTAAATTTAATGACATCATTTTATAGAACAGATAAGTGGCAACGTTGATGTCTCGTTTGTTTCAAAACATCTCTTTAAATAAATCGAGAAAAAAATATAAACTGTTTCGCAGAGTTTCGGTTTTTGTCGGGATAATTTCAGGCATTTTATTCCAAAGAATTTAGTGCCACAAAAGCAGTATTTCGGAAAAGTTTTTTTCCAAAACAAAGATATAAAATAATTTTTAACCATCCATCAAGTACATAAATGATTATATCGATTTACGGCATTATTAATTTATTGATATCTAGAAAAAGTCAAAATTTTGCTTATGTGGTACTTAATTGTTTGGAATCAAATGCTTTTTCATAATATAGGTACTAACAAGCAAACCTCATTATACATATATTTTTATTGTATATAAATCTACGTATAAAGTCACCATCTACAAAATTATCAGCAGCTGCCCCCCTGCCGGTACTTGGCTAAGCCTACTGTAACACATAAAAGGATCTCTCCGATTTACAGAAAACCAGAAATTGAAGACCTCGGTGTCCAATTTTTATCAAAAATTGCTTCTTCAAATATTTTAAGTATTTAATATATCATCGCGCATCGGCTGATACTAAAATAAGGTAAGTACAACGCATCTTATGTGAAATAGCATTGGATTTCACTTGCCAGGTGAAGTACTGGTAGCATAAATCGAGCAAGTCCGGAACAAACCTGTTTTTGCACCAAGGTAATTTTGTATAGGAGACGTGCACTAATCACATGAGGTTTTTAAACCAAATTTTGACCCCCTTCCCCTATAGTGATACTTGGAGAAGTTTTAAATTAACCCCCTCCCCATTCCCAATCACGTGTATTTTTTTGGTAAAATATAATATTATTATTATTATTTTTTCCAATAATGTGAACACCTAGTATAAAAAAGTATACATTTTGGGAATTTTAAAAATATACATTTTTGGGAATTTTAAAATAAGCATACATTTTAATTAGGTTCCTTATAATTGGAAATTTTGCTAAATAAAGATATACGTGAGGTGTCAAGGTTTTAAAAGTATAAATTAAACAATTTTCTAGGTTACTCCTATAATAATAAAATAAAAACATTAAACAAACTGGGTCGCGTAGAAATGCAAAACAAATACTGGAAAATTTGATATTTAAAGAAGAGGAGGAAAAAAATTAGAAAGAGATTAGATAAGAGGTAGTAACAGTAATGTTCAGAAAAAGATTAAGTTTTGTTAAGCACCGTACGGGCTACCCCTAGTGGGGGTATGCCCGTACTAAAATTAAGTTAGTCAAATAAGTTAAGTTGGTTTTTAAAAAAATGCAAAGTTAGTTTTGATGGTCCACCGGTCTCATTGTCCCAAGAAGATAGTTACATATGGTACATTGGTCCAAGTGACGTGAAGTAGCCTAATGTATATTTCAAAATTCTACGTCACAATAATATCTTTAAATATAAATAAGTTTATTCTAATTTTATTTTAGAGAATAAAAAACCGGTATAAAAATATTCAGATAGACGTTAAAATTGCAAGCTTTTCAACAAAAAAATAAATACACGTCATTCCTTCCCTACACCCGCGCCCCTCTAGTGACGTTTAGTGACTTTTTCGAAACCCCTCCCCCTGTTCAAGCCTCAAGTTATTAATGGACAGTAGATGACCCCGGGAAGCACCATTTTTTCTTGTTTTTACAATATTTTGCACCCTCTAAATGTTATTTTGTCGGCGCCCATGATTTTAATATAATTTTCGGGCCAAAAACCAGGTAAGTCCAAATTTTTAACAAAAAAAAATAAATGTTTGGATTCATTTTTTTATGTTATATCATAATAATCACGTTTCCTATATACCTTCTCTATACCTTAAAATAAAATGGTTTATTTTCGACATTTTAAAAACAAAATATTTAGTTTTTTTCTATAATGTGACTTACCTGGTTTTTGCACCAACGTCTTCAATTGCTATTGCATTAGCAAATCAAAATTTTTAATCAAAAAAAAAATTGTCACATATCCAATAACTTTTGATAAAACAACATCTGTGTAAACTGTATCTGTATCTGTATAAAACGTTTCGTTATGATTATAATATTCACTAATTAAAATGGCAACAATCCTTACAAATCCAATTTCAATTTCATTCTGGCTCAATATAATTGAAAATGAATTTTTACAGAGTTCACGCTTACCCGGCCTTGCCGCTGCTCTCCATTTTGTTCGCCAATTCCACGTCCTTCGAGTAAACGTCGAACTGCCATTGACGTTGTCCCAAAACTCCTGCCAAAACGGCTCCTGTGTGGATTCCAACCCGCATATCCACGGGGAATTGGCCGTTTGCTGCACGTACCTAAAAGAAAAATTTACCGGTTATTTGGGGGTATTAAAAAAGCCTACATGCTGTCTATTGCATTAAAAAAGGCCAAGAAAAAAATAATAATATGTCTATTAGGCTGGTCAAGAAAATCGATCATTTTTGTATAATATATTGAAAACACGAGTATTATTCAAGGTGACAAAAAAATATCGTGAAGGTTTGAAGCCTTAATATTAATAGGTATAGAAGGGACAGTTTAAAAATGTAAATTCGGTGCTCTTTGATAAGAAAATAAAATCACAAAAAGTTTAAAGCAAATAAATCAGCATGCTTGTCTTCGCGGCCGCCTTTGCTATATTTCTTTTATGATATGCCGGTTGATGCAGGTGGTCATCGCACTATGGGATAGAAATTAATTTTTTGGTCAAAATTCTTAAACTTATCAATCTAACATAAAATGGGGAGCTTTTTACTGGAAAAATATTATAAATTATTACAAATGCTTTTTGGAAACCTTAAACTTATTATATATTATTATAAATTTACACCCCCTAAACATTATTATTTTTTTATTATACAAAATAAACTAAAATATAGATACATCTTCCAAACTTTTTTATTTTTTAACGTATAAAATAAATAAAAAACACTGTTTTGTTGAGTAGATTCTGTAGAATCCATATCTTTCATCAGAATGCTTTTATCTTTTAGAATATACGGTGTAGGACAAAACATATTAAATTTTAAAATGGAATACCTTGTAAATTATAAAAAAATCTATCTGTTCTTACACTCAGAAGTAGCAAAAAGTAGGAAGGCAATTGTAAGTACAAAAACTGATAAAGGAAAAGGTAAAAAAATATTTGACAAAAGTAGCGAGACTTCGCGAGACTGTATCGGAAACACAACAATAGCTCTTATTATTTAAACTCTTTTACTTTTTTAGTAAACAAGGCTAATAATAAACTAAGTAGATTAAATGTTGTATATTTATGGTTACTTAAAATACATTTTTTAGTTTCTTATTTCCCCAGTAAAAGTCGTCATATCCTTTTATAATTTTGCGTACATGTAGTTTGGAGTATCTTCTTTGAAATACACAGCATGAGCCATTAAAATTTCAAAGTTGCTTTTTGGCCAAAATAATGGATTTCTATCCCATAGTGTATCGTCGCGTCGCTGTAAAGGATAGCGGCGCCTTTGTATAAAATAGTCCGATTGCAGGAGGTACTATTTTTAAAGGGTACCGAATTTGCGCTTTTAAAATGTTCTTACTTATATATCACCTTTAATTTTCATTTTTTATTTAGGGGCTAATTATAATAACATGATAAGCCACATAGCTACAGAAATCTGTTTAATTTATTAAATTTATTTAATCTTTAATACGATAAATTTTCGCCGGACAGGACGAGTCGTTTCAATCAAGCTTTAAACATTGATATATTTTTATATTTACCTTTTATATTTTAGAATTTTTGTAACTTTGTAACTGTTAACAAATTAATTTATACTTTCGGAGATTTTCATATACAGAAATAAATAAAGCCGCCGGACGGCTCTTTTCTTCTTATATTTAAGCAAAATCGCCGTCGGTCATTTACCCAGTGCCTTTTTTAAATCGTATTTGCTTAACCCTCTGGTTTACATCAGAATGTACTTTCGTCAAAGACCACAGAAAAACCATCCAGTTATGTTTCGTGCTTGCTGAGCTAAACTTCATAAATTTAGCTAATATTATTACTATTTATAACGCCAATAAATCGGTTACCCTGGCGATATATTTTACCCTGAGGGACGAAAAATACGAGCGTCGATTTTTCTCAACTAAATTAGGTCAACAGCGAACACATGCGGCATCACCAGGCAATAAATTTATTCTATTTCAACTTTTTCGGTTTTATCAGGCACGAATAATTTTATGGGTAATCTTGATGCGTCGTTTTGATGATCATGAAATTATAGCCGTGAAGTCTAATAATTTCTTTATATATAAAGGGTGTTCAGTAACTTGACCGACAAACTTTAAGGGGTGATTTTACAATGAAAATAAGAATAAAACTTCATATAAACATATATCCTAAAAGTCTTATGCCGGCTATACACGTTAAGTGAAGATATGTTCTATAGTTCGGCGGATTCATTTAATGGATGGTATTTATTTGGGTATACGACAAAAAAAAATTAAAAGTTCTAAAAAACCAAAAAAATTAAACAAGTAAAAAGATAATTAAAAATCGACGCTTCGATGGCAAATCTGCCACCGTTGTCAAGATGAATGGAATAAAAATAATAAAAATAAAAATTTACTATTATTAAGGTTTTCAAATTTAAAATTTGTATCTTTTTTATATAGATGACATTTTTTTTATATACCAACATGACGAACACTGTTTAAATAATTTTTTAACACACATTAATACACAAGAACCAACAATTAAATTTACTTTAGAAAAACAAAACAACTCACAACTACCATTTCTTGACATTTTAATAAAAAAGGTTTAAAGAATTTTGAAACAAAAATCTACATAAAGCCTACACATACAAATAGATACTTAAATTTTAACTCAAATCACCCAATAATGGTTAAAAAGGGAGTTGTAAAAAGTCTATTTGATAGAATTAAAGTCATTTGTTCTAATCAAAATATAAATATTGAAAAAGATCATTTAAAAAATATTTTAATTCAAAATAATTATCCTCTTGATTTTATAAATAAATGTTTCCTTGAATTTGAAACTCCAGTTATAAGACAAAATCAAAATAGACCTATTACAAATTTATTTTTACCATACATTCCCGGACTATCAAATAAAATTCGACGAATAGGACATCAATTTAATATTCGCACAATCTTTAAAACACAAAACACTATCAGATCTCAATTAACAAAAACAAAACCATATAACTTAAATGAAAATACAAAAAATGTCATTTATAAAATACCTTGCGAATGCAATAAGTATTATATAGGTGAAACTTGTAGACCATTAGCCAAACGCATAAAAGAACACAGATCATACATTAAAAACACAGAATTTCATAAATCAAAAATCTGCCAGCACGCATTTAATAACAATCATAGAATAAACTGGGATGCTTCGAGCATTTTAGCAAAGGAAACTTGTTCTAAAAAACGCAAAATCAAAGAAAGTGCGTATATATTATTAAATAAAGATAATTGTGTAGCATCAATTTCAGTTAATTTAAATAACACTTGGTTGCCTTTGCTTGACACTGAAGTATCTTTAGGAAGACTAAAAATTAACTAACTATTCACCTTTTTGTAAAATAAACAATCAATACAATAACAACCAGTTATCTATGTCACTATGACACTAAAACCAAACAAACATATTTTAACATTTGATGTCAAAGATTTCAGAATATCCTAAAAAAGATACAAATTTTAAATTTTAAAACCTTAATAATGGTAAATTTTTATTTTTATTATTTTTATTCCATTTATCTTGACAACGGTGGCAGATTTGCCATCGAAACGTCGATTTTTAATTATCTTTTTACTTGTTTAAATTTTTTTGGTTTTTTAGAACTTTTAATTTTTATTTTGGCGTGTACCTAAATAAATACCATCCATTATACACGTTAAGCCACGTACAGACTTGAATACAATCGGCGAAAACATTTGTTGGCCGACTGTATCTTGAATGTTGCACATCGGTCGGCCGACTTGTCGGAAACGCCATGGCAACATCGGTGGTCGTTTTCATCCAAGGAATCGGCAAGTCGCCTATTTTCCATTTAATATGGAAAACTTTGGCAGGTTTGTATACGAGCTTTAAAACTAATGTGGACGCGAAACACTTGTATCTGCAAATGCTGGCCAACTTTGTTGCTGAAAAATTTTTGAACAAGATACACTCGGCCGATGATGTCCCGATTGTATCGAAGTCTGTACATGGCCTTAAAGTACACTTGCGCAAGTCTGGACTTGCGCAAGTATACTGTAACGTTTGTTGGGACATGATTGAGTAAGTTTTTGACTTATACAAGCAGGGCCGTTCCTGGCAGGGGGCGCTGGGGACATTTGCATGGGGCAACAAAAATTAGAAGGCGACAATTTGCCAGATGAAGAGCGGTTTTTAAAAGCAGTGTAAAAAGTTCATAATTTCAATTTCCAACTTGTGCAAACTTGTGTTTCCATGGAAAAATTGAGGTACATAAATCGTAACATTTTATTTTACAAAAATTAGATAAGTCGTGAAATATGAAGAATTTTCCACTTTCAGCGCTCTATCTTTGAATGAAAATAAAACAAATTATGAAACTTATATTGCAGTGGCTGTATTTTTATTTTAAAGCATATTTGATGACATTAGGTTTTAAAAATTATATCAGCCAAATGACCGCGATGACATTCTGACACAATTTTGCCCAATCTCACCAATGGTGTGAGTTATATTGTCCTTTAGAGCGGCAATCGTTTGTGGTTTGTCCGCATATACTCCAAATTTGATGTAGCCCCACAAGAAGAAATCCAACCGGAGTTAAATCGCAGGACCTAGGTGGGAATACCATAAATTAAACGCAGTGCACAGACCGTTTGTCGAACCAAACACTGATTTTGATAATAAGTTTTAAAGATTTCTACGCGTTGTTCAATCGTGTTGTGTTCGATAGTAAAATATGACTACTGACTGAGTACTCCACCGAAGTTTAACGGCTGTGTTGCCTTGGTCATGCGCCGTTGGCAAACATCGAGCGTTAAAAATGGAAAACCCTTTAAATCTAAACATATAAATCATGCAAAATTAATTGACCTGCATGCAACAACACGGTAAATAACATACTTAATAGCTTTCACCATGGACAGTCCCATGTGTACGCAAAGGACTGCATGATCGGGTCTCTCGATGGGGGCTCCACTGATGCAGTAGTAACAATCCCCAAGAATTTTTATTCTTAACTGTTCGTATTTCTAAAACAAAACTACTATTTGTTAATCTAGTTCATGACAAAAAAAATTTCATCCCCCAAATGGGGATACACGCGTTGACGCATGTTCTCGAGACTACTTGAAGAGGTAAGTCTGCAAGTAAGACTGATACATTCATTTACGTAGAAATGCGCCATTAATTCAGTATACACACGATCGCACTTACTCGCAAGCTTCCTTTCAGTTCAGGTAAGCTCGAAGACATGAGTGACCGTGTGTATACCCATTAAGATGTATCCAAGAATCTTTGGCTGAAGAAATCTTTTATGCTATCGTAAGATATGCTAAACTTTAGTTAAAGTGACATCACTTTAAAAATTTAGCATATATTTCGATAAA